>JBBPMP010000122.1:0-48171 GCA_038090395.1 Boletales sp. KT-2023a | reverse complement strand
TTGTAAATCGGGGTGAAGATAGCCTGACGAATTCGCTGTGTCGTCACCCGCGTCCGGGGGAGGGGAGATGGACATCTGCGTTAATCGATGAAATGGACTGATCAGGAATGCAACCCCGCAGTTTGAGGGGAGCACAACCAAGATCTGGGTCGATCCGATTCCGAAGCATGGGTTGGCGTGTGGATTCATTCCTGGAGCGGAGATGCACGTCCCGACACACTGCAACGAGTGCACACAGCACCTTTAAACACGTGTGAACGAATCCCACCTGGCCGCACTACGCTCTTCTCAGGAATCCTCTCAGCAGAAATTTCACATGCAGATGGGTTAACATCGGCCATATCGCATCACGCGCGAAGCAACCACTTGTGTTTATTGAATCTTGATGACTGATCTTAAATAGTCATGTCATGATATGGAGGGCTCTGCGTCAGAACTGGGTCTCTTTTCCAGAATTCCATCTACGATACCGAATTCGAGGGCTTCTCGTGCTACAAATAACGTGAAGGTGAAGATGTACATCATCGTGCTCAAATCAGTCAAACCTTACCTGTCATAAAATAATCGCGTTCTAGCGCCTTCTCTAAAAAGAATGTTAGTCGAGAGTGAATGAGATAAACTGCTGCTGCCGCACCAAAACGTTCCAGCCCAGCTGCCTCGCGTTCTCCTTCTTTGCTGCAATGCCGCTGATATATGTTTGTGAGTAGTTGTCGCACACGAAGGATTTCCCTCGCATGGATCGCTATATCGGAAGCCTGTCCAGAAGCCCCGCCAGATGGTTCTGGGTGCAGAACATGAGTGTGATAAAATTGCATTGCCATGTCTTGGGCGTACGATGAATCATGATGCTGGCGTTGGGAAGACAGTGACGTTTCCCCTTTTCACCTAGGAATATTTAGTTATGATCCAAAGACTTGTGGTTGAGACACGGACCTGCTGCTAGAAGCAAGGAACCCATCGAACATGCTTGTCCAACGCAGTAAGTGTGTATAGGTGACGAAACATACTGGCAATCGGTGGCGCGTTATATTAGCCTCAAAATACCCTGGTCATGCGAACAAACCTGCATCTGTAAATGTGTTGGACCAAATCCCTCGGAAGAAAGCCTGCAAGCTTACGGTATCATAGATGGCCAAGCCTGCTGTCACACTTCCGCCGGGAGAGTTAATGTACAAGTGTATTGGTTTCGACGTCTCTTCTGCCTCGAGAAAAAGTAGCTGGGCTACGATCAATGCAGAGTCGGTGTCTCTGATCTGGAGGTTCCATTGGACGGTTGACATGAGCCCGCGGACCCAAGATGATGAATAAACCTTACAGGCCCATATAGCATGATCACGCGCTCACGCAAAAGTCGAGAAAATATATCATACGATCGCTCGCCACGGCCCTGAAAGTGCAAAGCCAGGTGTGAGGGATAATTTGCTTGGCCTGCTAAGGCACTTACGGTCTGCTCAATCACGATGGGCACGAGGTTTGCTGACGGGGCATTCCAGTTGGTGGCAAGGGGGTGAAAGCGGCGGCTTGACTGCCTACCCAATTGCTGGCTGACTCTCCACGCGGACCTGAGCATCCTGGGGGTTAATACAGCGGGAAACACAAGGAGGTTTATTGAGCACGTGATTTGGGACGCGCACAACGTTCAATGTGGCACGGCAGGCGCGACTCTGTTCAACACGACGTTACCGGTGTATACGGCGTGTACGAGGTATGCCACGCATTTAACTATCGCTGTGAGCTAGTTGAATAGATGGCTTTCAGACTGTCGTCCGAGCGATGGACGCGCACCAGAGGTCCACGGAAGCACCCATGGATTTTCAGTTTACGTCTCGCCCTTCCACCGGCACAAAGCCAGTCTGGGCAGCCTCTGCTGACGACTCAAACACGCCTCGAAAACGTACGTTTCATTTCCCTCATGCATGTGTGCCCATCCGAGACGATGGCTCCCCAGGCCCTTTCAATGACATGAACCCCGCATCTCCAGCGTTCCCCGCGTCACAAGTCCCTCCTATGTTTGGCGAAAACCGTAATGTTCCTTTCATCTTTCAGAGTCCCCCTCCACAAACGAATGCGCCATATCCGTGGGCTCCGCCGCCGAACTTCTCTCCCCAAAAAGTGTTTCCTCAACCTCCTGTTCCGGAGCTTCGCGATGTGGACATGTCCGATTTGAGTCCCCCGAAAATGGATGATGGTGAAAAAGACAACGGTCGGGCTGTGGCGACGGGTGGCCTAAGAAGGGTATATAAGCTGCGGCAGAAGGCACGGGTCAAGTCGCATTCTAGGAGGCATGATGAGGATCCGGAACAGTCAAGCGAGGATGACAGTGAAGACGACAAACTTGCCAGACCCCTGACGCAAAATATGTCAAATCATTACACCCTCAACATGCCCTCTATGCCAACACCCCGGTCTGACACCCCATTTGTGTTGCTCGGGTGAGCGCGTGGCCATGTACATATGTGCGGTTGCTGATGGCATCTAACCGAGTATAGTTATCTCCAGTTCTTTTTCAATCTGACACTCGTGCTTGTCTTCCTGTACTTGCTTGTGCAGTTCATCCTGACAGTTCAACGTGATGTTGAACATCGAATCTCGGAATATTCCATGGGTATGTTCCTATATCAACAACTGCGGTTGCACACTGCTCATTGGGGACGGCGTCAGATATCGTACAGGAGATCGGAGTTTGCGCCGCTCAATACAAGAGCAACTATTGCGAGACTAACCAAATCCCCGCGATGACACATCAATGCGCTGCCTGGGAAACCTGCATGAATCGCGATCCAACCACAGTTGGCAGGGCACGCATTGGAGCTGAGCTTATTGCTGAAGTCGTAAATGGTTTCGTCGAACCCATTAGTTGGAAGACGCTGGCAAGTGTTTTACTATGATGAACCTTCCCACAAGGATTGAATTTATCGACCGGACAATAGGTTTTCTCGTTGACGTCACTCTCCTTCCTGACGCTGTTTATCAATTCGTTGCTCTCGTTATATCGCTCACGTCATCAGCCTGCATCCTCGTCAACTTCGTATCCTGTCGCGCCGGTTCCATCCTTTCATCAGCCTTATCTCCCATTACAGCCTGATTTGGGAATGCGTCAGAAAGTCAAGCCAGTTCCTTCCCCGGAAGAGGCACCTCGCCGAAGGCGGCTGGAAGGCGGACAGGCAATCAAAGTGAAATGACGTGTCTTACGATGCACATTTAGCCACTCGGATCACATGGACAGCCTTATAGAGGCCTATTGACCAATGCCTTTGTTGGACTATGACCCGACCCGCATCAAATCATATGGCCCTCTGGGGAATTAAACGACTGTAAGATCACATATCGCCTTGCACAGTGAAGGTTCGTGCAAGCATGGCAACGTAAATATGAATATGTCAGCGCCTTTCATGGTTTGACTCGCCAAGTTAGCGTCCAGTCCAGAGGTCGCTCCGTGGTCGGCGGGACGGCATCCCCGAGATGTGGCTTATCACGAATCACTCCGCGACTGATTATCCGTGATCAAGGGCCAATACGGTGGCGCGAAGCGGTTGGGGTGGTTTCGTCGGCAATATATAACGCTCCAGTGAAACTGTCTGACGACACGTTTGCTTGTCACGCCCATGCTTTCGCCTGCTGCCGAGCCTACGTCGCATTGCCAGGCAGACCAGGCCCATGACCTCGTGGGGACTAGCCAACCACACGATGACGCATCTGTCAGCCCCTGTCATGGGCCACGCCTAAATGGCAGCCGATAACGCACGCGACGGTGCTGGGGACAGCTTCTTACAAAGGGGTAACCGCCATGACCCGTCAATGAAAGGGGATCACGAAAAGCATGATGACGAGATGGAACTGCGGACGAATGATGCCGATTATAGAAGTGAGACGTTGCGCCTAGCGTCGTGCTGTAGGACAGCTACTCGAAGCAACTTTAATATTCGTATGATCGGGGATCAACTTTTTTTGCTCCCCTTCAAATTCGTTCCGAATTGAGATCCGGACTGGGGTAGCACAAGGACTTGCGAGCGGATCTCACCATGGACACGTTCGAGCGGCGTTAGTCGAACGGTCCAACCCAAGTTGGCGTTTGATCTGTTGGACGACTTGTGATGTAACTTGCTGACGTATGTGTGCGTGTAGCTGGGACGTGCTTGTCAGACATGCTTTTGGGCCAGGACGATCTACGCTTCGCTTTCTGGCAGATGTCATGGCTGTCCGGTTTCTCCTGTCAGGAAAGGTTAGAAGTTCGCAAACGGAGAATGGCAATGCGAGATATGATCTTTCTGCGAGATACGGCACCGTCGCATCAGCTTAGCGGAGCTGTGCATGATCCTGGCATCGATTCGATCCCGCGCCATGTGACCCGCTAGTTTCCGTGACGTGCATAGGGGAAACTGACAGAGTCTGGGGTTATCCACTTTTCTTTTTAGATTATTTTGTTTTGCAAGCATCAAAGGCAAAATGAGACACGTCTGGCGGATACATTTTGCGAAACCGGCATCTCCATACGGTCCTGCAAGGCTTTATCTTTCCCGATGGAGCGAACGGTTCTCAGATTCACGTTCCGTGAGATGCGGCGATAGCCACGGTTGGTGGCCAAAAATACCTGGTTCGCCGCGCTTTTTGTACGATGCGTCGCCAAAAAAAGGTCATGATATTTTGGGGGTACCAGACAGACGAAGAATGATGTACAAGTCGAAGTTCCCACCGAATGATCCTCCAATATTGAATACGGCGGCAGAACGATAGAACGGGTTCTCGCGGACCTGTCCACATGTCAATGCTATTTACCCGCCTTTGCAGTTCCTGCCGCGGCGTCGCCAGTAGCCTTTTGCTCGTCATTTTTCTGTGAGAAAGACGTGGACGGTCAACGTGTTGGCGTCTGCCAACCGACGGGCGTTTGCCGTTCGTACCTTTTGTTTTGCACGCAAGATCTCAGCGTCACTGCATGAAAATGGCCAAGTGAGAGAGGGGAAAGGGAAAAGCGGTGTCCTCTCATGCTTACGCCTCCTTACGTTTAGCTAGACTGGCATTGCTCTCCTTTGGTTTTGACTTGTTCGCCGCCTGCTTCTTGGCCGCGCGTGCGCGGTCCATCTCTCGCTGATTTCCTCCTGATCAACGATCAATATTACGAAGAGCGTGTTCTGGAGGAACGTACGGGTCATGGCTGGGATGGGAGGAGCTGGTGATTGCGCTCGGAGTCGGGTGGGGGGAGGGGGATCGCAGGGGGAACAAGGGACAAACACGAACAAACAACCTGAGGTGACTCGATCCGGAAGGACTGAAAAAAACCGGTCGAAGCTTTCGTGCGAAGAGGATCTTGAGCGCTCAAAAGAACCAAAATGAGGATTTAGAATTCTCCTTGCGGTCCTTTTTTGTTTTGTTTTGTTGTTTGAGTGCGGCAAGGTATATATGGTCTTCTCACCCTGCCCGTTTTTAGAGTCGGTTATCAAGAAATCGGTTTCGGAGATGCTCGGAGGATATTCGTGGCCGCCATGATCGTTCACGTGCTCCCAGCGTACGCCCGGAACAAATCTCGTTGACAGGTGGAACCCGGTGATTGATCCCCATGCATGGAGACACTGGACTCGGTTTTGACTTGTGGCGCATCTTTTTTTAGGTGTTGCATTGCAGCGCTATCAACAATGGATCAGTAACGGCGACCGATTTAACAATGCGAACAGCACAAGCCATCTTTATGTCCGACTCCCGCAGTACGTACGCTCCCTTTTTTCATTTTATACAGAGCCCGAGGTCGCATAATCGCTGGGTGGACTGATGTTTCAATCATCAACGATAAGTGTAGCAGACGCAACGAGGCCGGGATCTCTCGTGTTTTGTTTTAGAACGGTGGCGCAGGTGTTCCCCTTTATTTCCTTTTCGCGCCGTCAGTCGTTCAATCACTTCTGAAAGGAGAGTTGTCAGGCGATAACGTTACAATCTGTCTTCGCAGATGTAGAAGTTGCTCGACGCAACGTGGGGCCGCGCATCCACCATGGATACAGACGTTTCCCGCGGAGATCCTTTCCACCGTCTGGTCAGTTCGGGTGCAGTGTGCTGCCATCAGCCACGCCGCATTCGGTAGTATCTCCGACCTGACGCAGGCAACCTAGTGGGATGTGCATTTACCAGCCAGTTTGATTGCCACAATCGGCTGTACCGTTAGAACACGTTCGTTCTTTGCGCCGCCTAAACGTCGGATCCCCACCATTCCCCACGTCACTGCATCCCAAGAAACTGACCAATCATTTTCATCAGCGTCCCTTAATTTCCTTTCTTTTTTTTTTTTTTTTTCTTTTTGTGCAAGCCATCCAATCACAGCCAAGGTGATGTATAGGTTGGGTCGTCATCAGGCGATAACGTTCTGGGGGGGGTTTCCCACATGGCATATCAGGGCAAGTCCATTTTAGGATGGAGAGTGTCACATCCGATTTCCTCCGAGGTGCAGACATCGGACCGAATAATCCTGACGATCCCTTCGCGAACGTGCCGCATTAGACAACTGTGCGGCTGAGAGTGCTCCACATGGGGGATCATTAATCCGTACACGTAGGGTTATCGATGGCAGGTGATGTAGCCGAATGGCAATGAGGTGATGGTGATCACAGGATCTCGGCGCCCACTAGGTCATATAAAGCTTCGTCGTGCCGACTGGGGCGGAACAAGTCGTTCTGTTGGAACTCGTCTCGATCTATTCATTTCATTTCACCGACCAGACCACCGCATCGAGATGCATTCGAGGCGGAAACTGTGCTTGCAGCGAAGCGAGTGCGCAGACGTACAGTACGTTTGGATACACACATCCCAATCAGGCCTGACCACTGCCGGTTGTTAAGCGTCTCGGTGCAAAAAATGGAAGCAGTGCCAAGGGTGCGTGCTTATGTAATTGCATAACTCAGGTTCCTCGCTAGGCGAGCTTGTTGGACACCGACCACCTGCCTGCCCAGGGCTCGGGCCGACGGTGCAGGTTCGACGGGGATCTGCGGAGGTGTATTGAACTTTATCCGGAGCGGTCTATACTGTCCCGGGGTAGAAATGGGATCGGAGAGTGAGGGAGACAAGGGACGTTCGTCATAGGGCCCATTGTGATGAACTTGTTAGACACGGTCGGTCACTCTATCAGAATGGAACGCAGTTGCGATCGGATACTGAGTCTGACAACGTCCGCGCGCGTCCGCTGAAAGCGTTTTAGTGTGTTAGATGTGGCGGAGTGTGAAAAGATGTTTCATTCAAGGTGTGCGGTTGCTCGGGATGAAAAAGACACAGGGCGCACACGTTACACAGGGTCAGCCGTGATGATGCGCGAGATTCACGGACTGGGAGTGGGCTGTCGGCAGTACATATTTGCATTCTGATAGGGTGATCAATTTTGCCAAGATGGGTGACGGTGGGCCAAGAAAGGGATAACTAGACGTGCCTTTTTTAACTTGACGGCAATTTAGCACGATCGGTTACCGAATGCAGGCTAACTTGCTAAGCGAACCCTAGAAACGGGATATAGTTTCCGAATGCGATCACAAGAAAAAAAGGTGGCCTAGACTGAGATATTTGATCAAAGGAAGCTTGAAACCGGCAGTTCGGTAGCCGCTCGATTGTCAGGAGGCGAAGCGTATCGCCTCCGAGATCTCACACTTGCCAGCAGCTTATGCTGTAATGGTTCCGAACGGTTCGCTCGGCAATGAGCGCATTAGGTAGGACATGGCACTGTTACGGTTGGAAGACAGCGAGCGATTGTACATAACCACCTGCGTCGGGAGGCGACTGGCTGGATACGCTTCCTGTGGTGATCCACACAGGAGGTATCCCAGAAGCGAACGAACAGGAGCGCGAACTTGGCGGCGTCGAAAAAGGGGGTCGGCCGTTAAGCTCTTTAACTCACGGTATGCCACGATTGGATACGCTTCCACGGGACTCCACATGTGCGCGCGGACATGCTGCCTTGGAACTGCAAAAGGTAGCAAGTAGCCGTGACGGGCAACGACAACGTGGCCGTAAATGGACAGAGCAGGCACGCGGTTATTTGGAGACGAGAAGGATGTCATAAATCGGTGCATATTCAAATCAGACGTTCAACGCGAGATCACTCTCAAAACCGATCTAAAGATCTGTCAACAGCCTGCTTGATCGTCTTTGATCGTGCGACTGGGGTGTAAAGGGCCCTGATCTCCCCTCTCCCGCACCGTTTTTTCATATATATATCACCATCCGCCTGCGTTTGACAGCTTTCCCTCCCCTCTCCTCGTCACCTCCACAAGTGCGCTCTCCATGTCCCACCGCCACGTTCCCCGTCAGCCCGACCGGGACGTACGCATCCACGAGCCCTCCCACCCTCACCCCCACCCCCTCATAACCCATCCCCCCCATCCCGCCCCCGCCCACCCTCCCCATCTCAACGGCTCCTCCAACCCTGTCCCCTCCACCCCCGCCGCCCTGTCAAACGGCGCCAGCCACCCCCACCCGCCCCCCGCCCAGATCGTCTCCCCCGTCGTTGTCCCCAACCCCCCGCCCCCAAACGGCGTCCCACCCGCATCTTCCTCCGTTATCCATAAGCTCGCGGTTGCCAATGAACAAACGTGGCTTCTGATTGGTGAGTGGCCATTTTCAATTTCTCAGGGTGTCCTCACACCGCGTGTACTTTCCCAGGCCGTGTTGCTGAGCAAATGGGTGATTTGGAACACGCCATCACCGCATACGAGAACGCGTTGCGGCATAACCCGATTTCCCTGTCAGGGCTGACGCAGGTTGCGGGAATCGCTCGGATCAAAGAAAACTATCCAAAGGTAGGTGAACCGTGTCTGCCAATCCCGTCTCGAATCCCGAGGACGTCCGTTGCGGAGGCCGCCGCGACTCAGCATGGAAATACCCCTTGTTCCATTTTTTTTTCTTCTTGTTCCATCTCGAGATCCAAATCTCGATGCTCACGTGTTCAGTTGCTGATGTCACTCCATTTCCTTTTTAGGCTATCGAATACTTCCAGCGCGTGCTTCAACTCCAAGAAGACAACGGCGAAGTTTGGAGCGCACTCGGTTCGCCCTCCTTCGCTACTGTCTCAGTTCATCATGCTGATTCTAATCCCCCTTTAGGTCACTGCTACCTTATGCAGGATGATCTCCAAAAGGCATACTCTGCCTATCAACAAGCGCTCTATTTATTACCAAATCCCAAGGTTTGTCCCCGCGTTCCCGCCTTGCCACGCACCCTCTCATCTGTATTTGTGCAGGAAGACCCCAAGCTTTGGTATGGCATCGGCATTCTCTACGATCGCTATGGATCGTTGGATCATGCCGAGGAGGCCTTTGCATCCGTCCTCAAGATGGACAAAGGTTGGTCCTCCTCCTCGTTCTACTTGGCACCTTTATGTACTGATTTGGCAGAGCTAGATTTCGACAAGGCAAACGAGATCCTCTTCCGTCTTGGCATCATCTACAAGCAACAGGGAAAATATGAAGAGTCCTTGTCCTGTTTCGATCGTATCCTTCGAAACCCTCCCAGTCCTCTCGCTCATGCCGATATCTGGTTCCAGATCGGTCATGTGTACGAACAACAGAAAGACGTACGTCGATGCTCTCCACATTCCTGATGATGTGATGCACACCGATTCGCTTCCAGCATGGCCGCGCTAAAGACGCCTACGAACGCGTCGTCGCTGACAATCCCGGACACGCAAAGGTCCTACAGCAACTTGGTTGGCTCTATCACCAGGATGGCTCCTCCTTTCAGAATCAAGAGCTCGCTATCCAATATCTCACCAAAAGCCTCGAAGCTGGTACGTCATTCTCTCTGTGTCTTGGATCCTCCTCACCATCTTTCATAGACCCGTCCGATGCCCAGAGCTGGTATCTCCTTGGCCGCGCCTATATGGCCGGTCAAAAGTACAACAAGGCATATGAAGCATACCAACAGGCCGTTTATCGCGATGGCCGTAATCCGACGTTCTGGTGTTCCATCGGCGTTCTTTACTTTCAGATCAATCAGTTCCGGGATGCACTCGATGCTTACTCCCGCGCCATTCGCATCAACCCGTATATTTCCGAAGTCTGGTTTGACTTGGGTAGCCTCTATGAGAGCTGCAACAACCAGATCTCAGATGCCATAGATGCCTATGCAAGGGCCAGCGAACTCGATCCTGGAAACCATGTGATATCACAGCGACTGCAGTTGCTGAAGACCGCACAAGCCACGGGAGGTCAGCTACCTGCAGCCCCTGGACCCCAGGATGTTCATCCGACTGCCTATGCGAGCGCCGTCGTGCCACCACCCGGTCTTACCGGTCCTCCACTCCTCCTTCAGTCGACATCGACGTCGGGCGTATCGCGTCCGCTGTTTAGATCGGACTCGCGTGGGCCGTCCAATGGGGATAACGTCCATCTCCCACCACCCCCCGCACCTGTTGGTGGCCGCTCGTCGCCTGGGCCATTCAGAGGCGGACCACCTCCGCCCGTTGTCCTTGATGAGTCGCGGCATATGCCATCCCACACCCCGCTGGCTCCCATGGATGTCGACCGCCCGCCTCTTCATCGGGACTTTGCTGGCCCCCGGGAGGCTCCCACACGTGGTCCCGTCGGCCACCAAAATTTATTGCTGCACCATCCTGTCCCTCAACCTCAGGTTCCGACGGAGGAACTGCGCACACCTGCCGCCCATGGCACGTCTGGACACAGCCAGGAATACTATAATCATCCTATGCGTGCACCATCTACGTCCGCTTCGCCCCCACCTCCACTGCGCGCGCGTTCCCCAGGACCCTTTCCCTATCCCCATTCGGCTCGTCCACCCGTTGGACCTGCAGCGCAAAGCGCTCCTCGATCCCCTTATTCGCGCGAACCTCTGCGCCCTAGCGAGCGCGACATGCCATGGGAACGTCGTGGTCCTCCACCAGAGCTCCATCGTGACTGGGAGCGACAGCGACCGGAGCACCCAGGACATCACTCCCAGCCACCATACTATCCCTCTCGTTCTCCCGGGCCTCACCATCGTGGTGGAAGTCCGATGGAAACGTCTCCGCGTTCCGCTCACCCTGCTGCTCACCATCCTCGCGCGTTCTTGGAGTCGAAGCCACTCAGTGGTCCTCCTCATCCTCGTTCTCCACCTGGCCCGTCGGCGCCTCCTGAGAATGGACACTGGCGATACGACCCGGCACGATTTGATGCGCGCGAGACCCCAAGGCAAGCGAACACGGCACTAGATCACCGCCGTCAGTCAATTCCGATGGCCACGTCGCCAGAGAGCGCCTCGCGTGTGCCTCTGCACCCGCCCAGCACTGGCAGCATGCGCATGTCCGAGTCACCCAGCTCGACGCCTGCTCCCGACGCGAAGGATCGACGAAGGAAGCAGACGAAAGAGAAGGATTCGGACACGCAGAGCGCTTCGGGTTCGATTCCTGGTGACCTCCCGAAGAAGGAACGCAAAAAGCGTCAGCGTCGTGCAAAGGAGGAGCCGCCGACCAATATGTCAGCGCCATTCAAAGTGGGATCGTTTTCTGCCAAGGAAGTACAGGATGCATCGAGCTCGAACGGTTCTGGCAGCCGCTCTCTACAGCCGTCTCCGATAACAGCCACTCCCCGTCCGCCTTCACGAGTAGTGGACGAAGATTACGACGAGGGTGTCGCAGATGCGCTGGTCGTTCTCTCGCAGTCTCACAGTGTGCCTATGCACTCACCTACGTTGTCCAACGGTAGTAGGCACACGGCAACATCCCCGCGGCCGGTCATCGCTCACCGCAGCTCGGTCTCCACTTCTGGCAGTCGTCCTTCCCCTCCTGGCGCAGCGTCTCTCAAGCGTCCACTGAGCCCGGGCGTAGATGAGTCGGACATGAAGCGCACGCGGGTGGATCCCATAAAGCGTGGACCCCCGTCCCCTGGTGGGCGGCACACTCCTGGACCTGCCTCGCGACCCTCGCCAATTCCCTTCCGGACACAACCAGCCTCGCGCTCTCCTGAATCTCGTCAACTGGCTGAGGCAGGCCACGCATACCCCACCAGCCCGCCTCCTATCTCGATGTCTCTCCCTCCCCACCCTCGTCCCATTGGCTCCGGGCATGGTTCTCACGCGAATTCATCGGCACCCATTGCGCTGCCTCCGATTGCGACGCTGTCCCCTGCGTCTACCGCCCCATCACCTACGGATGACCGAATGGTAATTGATCGCCGATCGCCGTCACCACCGTCGAGGGGAAAGTTGTCAGACGTGATGAATCCAGCTGCGGGGTCTCCAACAGCCCGACCTATCGCATCGCCTCCCCGATTGCACGATAAAAAAGACTCTTCTTCGCCCGCCTAGTCTCTTGTTCCATTATTTTCTTGTTGATACGAGTTCATGACGAAAACGATATGAAGTATTTCCTAGTATTGGCCACCATTGCACTTATGTATAACTGCATTTATGTACATGTACCAGCATTCACTATAGAATCGACTTTCTTTGGCAATCAAAGACGTGGAATGACGAATTTGACTTTTTGTTTGTTATTTTTTTTTCTTTCACCTTTGTTCCCACACCTGGTCGCTCAGCATCGCACGCGGTACGTTTTGCAGTTGACACACGTTTTGAACCTGCGGTTTTTAAACTCGAGTATACGCAACGAGGTAACAGCTCCATTGCCACTGGAAACGTTGAAGATCGTTGGATTCATCTAGCAGCTCCTCTTATGAAGCCCGCCTTGTCATGGCGGCCCCCGAGCACGTTTCCGCTGAACAATCGTTGGACCATCCTCGACCGTCGTCACCCTCTTGGACCGAAGACGGTGGCATCGAGGAGGTGGGTGAAGTTGGAGTGGCGGTGACCACGTCCGAGGACGAAGAAGTGCTGGAGGAGGACCAGGTGGGGATCGCTCTTGGAGGCGACGACCCGAGCCCGTCGATCGACTACCCGCACCGCGGGCTAGGGAGCGAACCTGAACATGAAGCGAGTGGCGCGGACGCCGAGGAGAAGGAGAGGGGTTTGGATGTGGACGTGGATGTGGATGTGGACGTGGGTGTGGATGTGGATGTGGATGCCGACGGCGGGCGGTCGGCGCTCGGGTCTGCAAGTCAGTTGGAGCACTCACGGTCACGGTCGGGGACGGGATCGCGGTCGCGGTCACATTCGTCGTCGGTGGGGGTGGCCGAGTCGTCTGTGGCGACGTCGTGGACGCAGGTGGAGTCGAAGCGACCGAGTGGGGATAGTGAGCAGCAACGAAGCGAGGATCGAGCGAGGTCGATGATGAAGGAGGTGGTGGAGAGAGTGGTGCAGGAAGAAGAAGAGAAAGCGAAGGCGCGGATGGAGGGAACTGCGGTGGTGTCGCCGCCGGACGTGGTGCGGAGGGAAGAGGTGCTGGTGATGCAGGAACAGGACATCGGGGAGGGGGAGGCGGAGAAGGTGGAAGGTGGGGAGGCGGATGTGGGTTCGGTGCGCGCGTCCTTGGAGGCGGACGAAAAGGGACGCTCGCGGACGTTTGGATCTATCGGGCGCAATACGCGGCATTTGCGTCTCGAGTTCAAGCAGCCATCACCGCAGCCGTGGGACGTGGCGGACCCGCCGACGGAGAACAACGAGACGTACACGACAGACTATTACTCGACGCTCAACTCGAAAAAGTTTGAGACGTTGCAGAAGAGGCAGGTTCCGTCAGTCGTTTCGTTCTGGGTGGTGATACTGAGTGTGGTTCCGTGTTTTTCATAGCCGTCGACGCCCGCTGATCCCACGTTCGTCGTATTACTTTGGACCGCCGCCGCCTGGTTCGGCGTTTGGCAGTGCACCGGTTGGGCAAATGGGTGTCCATCATCCGCGGGAAGTAGTTCGGATCGAGCGAGATTACGGAGGTGGCGAACTGGTTCAGTTCTCGCCGGTATTTCCACTCGAATTAGAGGGACGGGTATGTTGTTTCTTTGTTTGCTCATGCCCCGTTCGCATCTCATCGTCGGTGGCAGATAACGCCAACGCAGTTTCATCAGACAATCAACGATATCAACGAGATTCTGATATCGGCCCATAGCGTTGGACGTGCGTTCGTGGACAACTTGTTGGCGGTGTTTACGCTGCAGCTATCGACGCTCGTCACGAGGTCACATTATACGAGGGTGAGCGAATGTTCTGTCGAGGGAGACGATGTCTGAGATGCTGGTGCAGGAAATGCGTCGGTTGAAAGAGAAAATCGAGGAGGAAAACAACCGATTGTACAATCCTGCTGGACTGAACATTCTGTGGCCGCAAAAGGTGGCTTTTCTATTCGTGAGTGGCTGTTTTCGAGGAGGGCCAGCTGAACTGACGGCATGACGACGATAACGTGCAGTTGGAGATCGAATACTATGTAAGTCTTTATTCGGTCGGCTATGCGTGCTGTGTCAAGACAAATTTGCAGTGATGACGCCAGCCCCAAATCGTCTGACTGTCGAGTGTCGTTCCGCGGAACGACGGTATATATCGTATATACGGAATTCAAATATTGATCGTACTCTCGCTATGCTATCATCATTTACGTTTCCGACGGGGAAAGCACACGAGAGTTGAGCGGTTCCGGGCCGGGGCGCAGTCATAGGAACCCAAGTGACGGATGCGGGGATAAGTAGGGGAGAGTCCCTGGGCCTGATGGCGAGCCAAAGATTGATTGACGGGGGTGTAATGAGACCGAATGCGAGTCATTTGCCGGGAGTTGCGTGCGTGTACTCTCGTGCCGACGGGTAAACGTAAGATACCCGAAATATAATAAATATATAATAAAAATATATAAATTTTTTTCAGGTGGTAACTTGGCGTTGATCGCAGGTCAGGAGTCGACCATGAACTACTCGTCCCTTGGCGCTATGTGGGACATCGCTCAAGCACCCTCCCAGTTCTCGCAGCTCCCCGACAACGACTTCCTCGCACTCATACGCAATCAGTTCTCCCCCGCCGACGCGAACGATCTGTCCCAGCAAACTCCCTCTTCAGACGAGAGCAGTCCCAGCCCGCCCAGCAACACCGACCCCGCATCCAGACGTCAGTCCGTCCACGTACGCTCAAACGATGCCGAAGACGCCTCCTTGAAGCGCAAGGCAAGCACAGACGACATGGATCCTGGTCCGAGCTCCAAGAACCAACACACCGGTTTGTTCTTCTCCCTCTCAATATCTCCCCGTCTCACCTTCATCCCCAGTAGACGACGGAAATCCCTCCAAAAAGCCACAGCCCGCAAAACGCAAGTCGACGGGAGGCTCCCATGTCAGTCCCATCCCACTCCCCCGCTCCAGTCTGCTGATCGTTGCCGTCGCAGGACGATTCTCGTCTGCTGAAACGCAAGGAACAGAACAGAGCCGCCCAGCGTGCATTTCGAGAGCGCAAGGAAAAGCACGTCAAGGACGTAAGTCCACGATTACATACCCCTGTCCCACCCTTCTCATCTTTCTCTCTCAGTTGGAGGACAAGGTGGCCGCGCTCGAAGCAAAAAACGAGGCAACCGAAACCGAAAACTCGAATCTGCGTGATCTGTTATCCCGCCTCCAACAAGAAAATCTTGCCTTGAAACAGGCTCAGTTCACCTTTTCCGTCCCGAAGCCGCCCGCTCCAAGCCCAAGCTCGGCCGTACAGCCATCCTCCTTCAGCTTCTTTGGCACGCCCTCTCCTTTCCCTCCCCCGACCGCCCCCACTCAAACCCCTTCCAAGTCCCCCTTGTTTGGCACGGATATCGATTGGGGATCCCTCACTACCTTTGACCCCTCCATGCTCAGCGTCCTCGATGAGCCTCCAGACGTACCCATGCAGACGGATGCTACCCAATCCCCGTTCGGCCAATATGCCTTGCCTCAGTCCTACAAGACCATCGCCAACAACCCGCTTCTGATGTCCTTTGCCGACGAATCTCCATTAGCTTCGAATACCAACTCCTCCGTTAATTCCTTTGATCAGTTCGCCTTTAACTTTTCCTCGTCTCCTCATTCATGGACTTCATCCCATTCCCCGCCCTACACTCAAAACAATGCACAGACGGACTTTTTACATCCAAACCATAGCCTCGATGAATTATTTGGAGGAAACTATACGACCAATCAAGGCCCTCTCGACTTTGCCGCGCTGGTGGATAACCCTTCGCTCTCTCCTGTACAACCACGAGAGAGCCCCACATCCACGTCCGAGTCCACCTCTAGCAGCTCCAACGGTCCGGATTATCATCCTATCACCCTGAGTCGTTCTGATCTTGCCAAACGCATAGCCGAAGAGGGTCTATCCCCATTCTCCGACCTTGCCAACCCGTCGCTTCAAAAGACGTCCGATCTTTCTGCGGGTGACCTGATCTCATGTCGCGGCTCGAAATTCCCGCGGACAAAGGAGAGCCCGGACAACATCGAGGCACTGCAAGCATGGCGACGTATCACTCAAGACCCCCATTTCAAGGTTTGTGCCCCATTTTTTCCACGATTCGCACTCCCCAACGCGTCCGATGACAGAATGCGGATATCAATGAACTTTGCACCGAGTTCACAAAGAAGGCTCGGTGTGATGGCACGAAAGTGGTTCTAGAACCTGAGAGTGTGCACCAGTTGTTTGAAAAGTTCAAGAACATGCCGCAACGAATATCGACGCAGCAACCGCAACTTGTTCTTTCGAGCTCATAGTTACTGTCGACTCTTTCGCTTCGTTTCCGGGGGAATATTGTTTATGGTCATGTTTATTCCTTTTATCCTCGCTACTCATGTGTACCATTTCTACTCAACGCCAATGTTTTCGCTGTGCCAGGCACATATAACATTAGACTGTCTCCTATTTGTGTTGATATACAACGTGCATCGTGCTGCCAGGCAAAGGTACGCCTCCGGTAGTTGCATCGGCCCGATGTATCACAGTCATTTAGCCTCGCCTTTCCGCGTTTCACGGCGTCGAATTCCACCGCACAAAAACCTCGGGAATGAATACCATATGTCCAATTGGGGGTCCGGCCTACCAACTAGCGACCGGTGTGAAAACGGAGCAGCCACCCTTGCGTTCATAACATTCGATTCCAGTCGAGACTCTGGGGGAGATACGAGCGTGAGTGGGAATGGCGATCAACGACAACTGAACATCTATCAATGATCGGGTCACGGTTTCAAGTCCGAGCTTGTCATGCGTTGACCGCAGGGCGTTGTGCGTATCATGCACCTATCCGCCTTGGCAGGACGCCTAGGGGTATGTTCCGCCAGGTTCGGGTGTCTCGGACACGCCCTTAGGACAGCATTCATAGAGCGTGTGGAGTGATCCATGGACGCGGCGGGGTCACCGCGGAAGCAACATCCTTTCCCCAAATGTAGCTTTGGAGCCAAGTCCGACCGGATAGGGCGTGGTATGAACGTTCGAGGCAGACTGACTACCACATCCAGCCGATATCAGAACGCGTGCCAACATACGTGTGGTGCTTCGTAACCCATGAGTTGATCGGGCTCGGTATTCCACTCGGCCCGCGACGAGCTTGCAAGGGAATTGGTTGGGAGGGTGGGCATGCGAGCGAGCACCGGATCGCGCCATCATCGGGCAACGCGGGACAGACCGTCGGGCACGACACCTCGGTCCGACCACTTTGATCGACCTATGATCGGTACCGCGATCGTTCGCACTTGGCTGGCTCCAAGCCCGGTGATGTCCTTGGTCTCTCTCTTTCTCTGCCTTTTTTTTTTTTTAGAAACGCATCGATCCGCCGATGAAACAAGATGAACGGTGTCTTTGATTGTCGGCGGCGTGGGTCCGCTTGGTCAATGGTGGTCACGTAGCGATGATGCCAAGGGACTTGCCACGGATGCGATGGGAGATGTTGGTATGCATGCACGTCATGTCAATGACTTGTTTGTCCGAGGCTGTGCAGAACCCATGATAGCTATCAGGAAGAAGAAGAAAAAAGTGATGGTGGAACAGTCATATCGGCCGATGGACGTGGCCTGGATGGAAAAAAAAAGAATGCAAGAGATCAGTCGTAGTGTCCGCACGGCCTAGTCTTTTGATGCATCAACGTTTCAACGAATACGAGAATAACAAGGGACGTCTACAAAACGTGTACGCGACGCTGGAAAAAACGTGAGCAGGGAGAGGCAAGACGGCGAACGGCATACACACCCAACGTTCACCGAAACCCTCTCAACCGGCCGCCAATCGAATACCCCCGCGGTGCGCGCCGTTCCCACCGCTGCTCCGACTGTGTCCGCACCGCGCTCGCGGGGACGTTCTCCACCTCGACGAGCTCCTTCACTTTGAGAATTTTGCCCGCCGCCTCGGGCGTGTGGAGATGGTAGACCGTCTGCATGCGCCGGTGGAGGCCGAGCGCGGTCAACGTTTCCTGTTTGCGATTCCCGAGCGCGATGGCGGAGCGCCGGAGCGTGATTTTGTAGTGGGTCTCGGGCTCCGCGTCGGTAGTAACGGTGGTGGTGGTGGAAAAGGCGCGTGCGAGGCTTTGACGGCCGTTGCGTGGGGCGACGAGGCGGGCGAGGAGCGCGACGTGACCGTAACCGTTGCTTGTCCACGTCATGGTCCGATTCAAAGTGCGTGTGGCCCTCGGGTGACCGCACCACACGACGCACACCTCACGCACGTCGAACAGAACCGATGGTTGCTCGTCGAATTCATATCCGTCTCGCACGACGCCGCGTTTGACGCGAAGCACGTCTACGCTGCCCTGCGGCAGAGCGTGATCGCGAACTTTGGCGATGCGGGGTGGGGCGCGGTGGGTGGGGCGATGTCCGGTCCGTCTCTGCTCTTTTTTTTTCTTTTCTTTTCGAGAAGCTGCGTTCTGACGGTCGGTGGGCCCAGTCAAGTATTTTTCGCCGACGACGCATCTGTGCATCCTGCGCGTGGCGCGCGACCAGCACACGCTTGCGTGGGGTGCCGTGACGCTGCTCACGTCGATCCATGGCGCGCGGGTCATCCCGCACGTCGTGCACGTGTCCGGTGCGTTCTCTCGTCTACGGGAGATCCTCTGGACGGGTCTGACGTGTCGGCAGGGACGATCAAACATGTGCAGCTCGCTGCTGTCAAGCACAACCGCGCCGTCGTGGCGAGGTTTCGGGCGGCGTTGAAGACGCCGGGTGAGATGACTGCCTTTTG
The DNA here is from genome assembly GCA_038090395.1 of Boletales sp. KT-2023a. NCBI lineage: Eukaryota > Fungi > Basidiomycota > Agaricomycetes > Boletales > Boletales sp. KT-2023a. Next base: position 29,166 of record JBBPMP010000122.1, on the reverse strand, counting down.
CTTTCGTTGCGTGGTGCTGAACGTCCTTGCAGCACAGTACCAAGCGCAGGATTCGTACGAGGCGTATCTCGCTCAGAGCACCCGGGAAATCGAGGCGTTGCAAGAGTAGTGGGTGGGCATCCGGTAATTGGATCCGTGCCAGGCGATCTTCAAACTCGAACGCTCTCCCTGTTATGACCGTCCCGTATATTTACCGTCATTCCAACGGCGGTCTGTTACTAGCAGTGTGATACGTGTTCATGTATCCAGAGGGCACCTTGTAGCGACGTCATCATGGCCGTTCCGCTGTTCACACTCGGCAGTGCTCTTGGACGTACTCCGTAGATCGAACGCCATGCCGAAACCATAGGTCAAATCGTCTGCCCCAGCCCGAACCCTTTACGCGACGAACACGACTGACATGGTTCCCACTGGCGCACGTTCGAGTCAGCCCCATCCCCTACGACGGGCCCAACCGTCTCGACGCTCGGCACTAGCTCAATAAGATCGTTTCCAGCAATGCGTTCAACGCAACTATCCAGTGCTACAACTACTCCCACATCGTATCGATGTGGCCTACGAAAACCTACAAGAACGCTTCGGCTTGCAACTTCCACAACCGTGCATACTCGCCGTCCTCAGCCAACAATGCGTCATGCGTGCCTGCTTCCAGGATCTGAGCGTCGTCCATGTATCTGGAAAGAGAGGCACACGGTCAACGAGGGGTGACAGCGCAGGAACGAGGGACGGACAGAATGAGATCGGCATGTCGCGTCAGATTGCCGAACCGATGCGAGGAGAAAATCATGGTCTTGTTTCCCCGCAGGTCACGCAATCTCTCGAATAGATCTGAAAGGCCGTGTGGGTGAGCGAACCAAGTGGGCGAGATGGTCGGCGTACCGTGCTCTGCGCGTGGATCGAGCGAGGCGCTTGGTTCGTCAAAGAGGAGCAGGCCAACGACGTGTTCTGTTTCGGAGAGGAGCGAACGCATAAACGTTCGCGAACTGGAGATGACCGCAACGTTTAGCAAGGCGATACAACAAGCTTGGCCTAACACCGTGGACGTACACCGCAAGCCGCTGCATTTGTCCCCCGCTCAGCGTTGTCGTGTCTGTCTCGCGCATCGCGCCTGCGCCACGAACGCGATTGTAGTCTACTTTGCGTCCAAAGAGCATGGTGGTGCCCTCGGGAAGGGCAGAGTAATAGTCCTTCACAGGGCGGTCCAAATAAGTATCAAATCCTTCGGGCAGTTTGTCGATGAACCCTTCGGCGCCGCCCAAGCGGGCCGCTTCACGTATCTTGTCTTCATCAGGAGTGAGATCTGGGTTACCGAGAGCTATATTGTCTTTTATCTGAGCAGGGCTATAAGATCATACAAAGTCAAGGGGGAAAAAAACCCCACCGATAACGGAAAATGGGTATAATCTTGAAACAAAATAGACATGGCACGGCGTAAATCAGCAAGTTTAAGCGTCTTAATATCCTTGTCGTCGATGTAGATGGTGCCCTCGGTGGGGTCGTATATTCGTGAGACCAGTTTCAAAATCGTACTCTTTCCCGAGCCGTTCTTGCCAACGATGACCTGTGGACAAATCAGTTGACGGAAGACGTTTACATGCAGAAAACGCTGACGCAAAGCTGGCCGGCTCCAATCTTGAACGAAACATTATCGAGTGCGTACTGTTCTGAGCCCGGGTATCGGAAAGACACGTTTCTGAGAACACGTCAAGTCAGTTGATTGGCGCGTTGTACCATTGACTTGCCTAAATTCAATCGAGATTCCATGTTGAAGGGCCTGTCGATTTTCAGGAAATGGTACATTTCCGTCTATGATCCTGTTACGGATATGGGATATTTCGTATAGTTTACGGACGCTTGCAAATTGCTCTGCGAGCGAAAACGATTCTCCAAATAACATAAAGAGACTTGAGCTAAACATGCTAGCAGTTTGATTGACAAGCGTGAGCGAAGCGATAGAGACGGGTATTGATGCAGGATACTGGACGGCTCTCAGAGTAAACACAATCTATCGTTCATGGTCAAGAGATTACCATCTGAAAATCGAAAAAATACACACCTGTGGGAGTTCGCGCAGGGGCTCGCGAAGGATTGACGTGAACGACAACCGATCCTTGAAGCTGTGAGTGCGTCTCATATCATGAAAGTCGCCCGCATCATCTCCTACACGGCTGGCGACATCGTGGTAGACTGAAAACGATCAAAAGTCATCGTCAATGATATGAAGAGGGTGCATACGTTTCGTCAAGTGCTCGACGAGGGAACCGGCAACGATTTCTTTGCGGTACACAGGGTTATCCACGAGATGTTTGTAGCCTTGCATGCGGACATAGTTGTCGTCCTTCGTCGTCGCGGCCCACACTAAACATAGACCGAGTATGAAAAAAGAATAGAAAAGAAGAATAAATAGACAAGCACCTAGAGAGTCGAACATGTAATGTTTTGAACTATACCACTGGAACAGCGACTGCGAGAAGCTGAGCAGAGCAAATAGTGCGCCATCTCGCTGATGGCTGAGCACGGCGATAAGAACGGACAACTGCGAGAGTAGTCGAAGTGCGGTCATGAGGACATTCGAGGACATTTGGATGGTATCCCAGGCTACGCTAGACCTGTATGATGTCGACCAAGCAGACTCGAGTTGGCGTTGGATGGCAGGGTCTTCCAACGTTGGGACATCAAGCCGCGCCATGGCGTGGAATATCTGCGTAGAGTAAAAGCGTTTGATCGCAAGGTTGAGGGGGTGTGATATGTGAAATTTGGAATATTGCAGGAGACGCTCGGCTATCGTGCAAGCTACCCGTCCCACAGCAACTTGGAGGAGAACATTCTTGTCAACTGTGCGTTTCTCGACCGCGGTCTCGACCTATGCAATGTCGAACAATACATCAGGACACAGAAGAAAGAGAACGTACCAAGTGAAGAAGCTGTCCAGAATACCTGGCAAGAACGTGGAAAAGGTTCAGACGCGCGCAGTGTGTGAGAGACGCACCAGAGGGAAACTGCAGGTATGAGGGAGGCAGCGACGTCGACAGCGAGGTAAAGCAACATCAAAACCAGACAGCGTCGCATGCTACAAACGTCCTTGAGCATTCTCCAGACGTACGGGAGGCCCTGGAACATTTGAGACGCGGTTTCGAGACGCGACGAGCCGGGGACAGGGATGTCCGACTGTTTTTCCTCGTAAAGGTCCCATACACCGATGCGGGTGTGCTTGATGCGCGTAGAATCGTGCGGGTCGAACACGCCCGACCTTGGCAGCGATCCCCGTGGTCGTCCCATGAGTGTGATACAGCAAAAGTTGCGGATTCGAGTTGAACCTTGCAAGTGCTAGTATTATTGGAACGAACCAAATCTGGACAGCTTAGCAAGTACAGTGTGCTCCACATCGGCCATGTCGACCAACATCACATCAGACTTGTCTTCGCTCCTCAACTCGTCCAGGGCGCTCAATACCCATCTCGCACGACCTGACCTGCCTTCGGTCAACCTCACGCTCGACCAGATCGAGGCGCAGTCCAGGAGACTCGTGTCGCGACAACCCGGCGCACCAACGGACACTGACAGAGCGTGAGCGGCGTGTCACCCAGCCCAAACACCGTCTTGCTCACGCCCTTGTACGTCTAGCAACTATCTCTTGGCTCAAGCACACGTCGATGCACCCGCGCTGGCCAGTTCTATTGCGCATCTGAACACATCCACGACCTTCTCGCCACTGCAACCCCTCCAGGACACGGACGTCGCGGGCTATCTCCGTCATGCGCACGAGCAAAACCTCATATCAACCATCGAAGAGGGTAGGAGAGAAACGCAAGAGGACTTTTACCGGCTGCTCGAAGACCGCAGCAGAAAGGACTGGGAGGCAAAGAAACGGCGGGTGTTTGAGGAGCTCGGGGGTCGCACGAGCAGTGACAATAAGGCGTTGGCAGAGATGAAAAAAAGTTTCCATGCCAAGGGCAGCCTTTCCGTACGTCGTCGTCTGCGCTCGTGCGCCTTTTCTGAAATCTGTTTGACAGGCCAGCACTGGTCCGAGCTTGTCGCTGCAAATGCAAAGCAAGATGATGGCGTACGACCGTGCTGTCGGCGAGTTAAACGCGGCTAGGTCGCGGGGTACCTCGTGCCCCATCATTCATCTCTTTATGCAAGCTGCTGCAAGTCTTAATGCGGAGGTAGGCCCAGAGTGAACAACGTTTCGACCAATTTCTGATCGTCTGCAGGCCGCTTCGCTCCAGATAAGATTCAACTTTCATGTACTTGCAAAAATCACGGGCGAGCCCCCCGCTCTTCCCCCAGTCGAACATGCAGGTGCACACATACTGAATGCGCCCTTGTTCGAGCGGAAATATGCACGCGTATACCTCTCCGATCCAGATTCTCGCGAAGCATCCACACTGAGGACTCAAATCGCCAGAGGATCTCGCGAGGCACTCGAAGATCAATATTGGGATGTCATCGATAAATCGATTCAGTCACGACCCATGGAGGCACGTCTTGGTGGCGATCCGAGTGTAGCAAACAAGATTCGGGCATACCTGTTGATGAGATATTACAGAAATGGAGAATGGGAGGACCGGATAGAGGTCGGTTGGACGCTCTTTCTGACGATTTGCTCTGACCACGTATCTATAGCTAGTTGCTGGTCAACCACTCTGGGCAAAGCTTTACTACCTCGTACGCACAGGCCATGCCCAGGAGGCACTCGACGAGGCGCTTCGGTGCCAGACGGCAATTGACCACCGAGAAGCTAGCTTTGTGAGCCACTTCAAATCCTGGATCGAGTCGCCCGATAGACGGTATGTGGCGACACACTTGCGTAAAGGGCGTGTTGGTTGTCTTATCATCGACAAAACAGCTTGCCAAAACCGCATCGAGACCATCTACAGAGCGTTTACAACGCGCACATGTTGCACTCCGCTTCGGCAGATCCGTTCAAGCTTGTGTTATACAAACTCATGGGCCGTTTGGAGCCCACCCGACGTACGGCACCTCAGGTCACGACGACAACAGAGGATTGGCTCTGGCTTCAGCTGGCGATGGTATATTTCAAAATTGAATCGTGATGTTATGCCTAATGCAGCAACAGGTCGACGAAGAGGAAGAGGGCGGTCTTCGCGGACTGACCGAAGTTTTATTGAGCTATGGGGAACGCCACTTTGATGCCACCAATCAGGGCGTCTGGGCAAGCGTGCTGCTCCTCTGTGGACAGTTTGAAAGGGTTCGCCATTTCCAGCAACACAGCGCATACATTGACTAACTGCTTTTACTCACTCAAAGGCTGTTACTGCGTTGTGGGAGCGCCCCGAAACTGAGATCGAGGCGGTTCATCTCGCGATTGCGTTGGCATACCATGGTCTTTTGCGTGTTCCTTCCCGCGCGGAGACATCTGACCTTGGCCCTCGTACGTCCTTTTTTGCGTTAATATATGAAACAGCCGTTTAAAAGATCCCGATAACAGTGACATTGTCACCCCTTGGTCCTCCCGCACTCAGCCTTTCGACGTTGATCTGGCGTTACGTTCGCCAATTCGTGAAAATGGACGCGAAAGAGGCACTCCAATACGTCTACTGCGTTTGCTTGTCCGCGGACCAGGGCAACGGCGTCGGAAAGGAGAACTTGGAGAGCGCCTGGGAACTGGTGCGGCGCATCATCGTGTTGGCACACTCGGGGCCTGCATGGGAGGAGCTTGTGGGCGGGTTTAGGCCCGACGGTACTAAATTCGTATGTATCGTCTCGTTGGTTGATGCTCGCTTTTCTGATGCGTTTGGTAGATGGGCGTCATCGAACAAGGAGCTGCGCTGCTCAAACTGCAAAACACGACGCAGTACAATGAACAGATTCTCGTTCGTGCAGCGCGCGAGTCGGAGGCGAACGACCGCATTCCCGAGGCGATCAAGTTGTACAACCTTGCGGGTGACTATGCCACTGTGATTGCCTGTCTCGCGCAAGCGCTTGGGAGCACGATCTCGCTGCCCACGACTGGAGGCGAAAACGAAAAGGGAAGAGTGATCGAAAAGACGGCTGTCGAAATCTTGCGGCACTATGAACGGATGAACAGAGCCGTAGGAAGAGATAGAGATACGGCCGTGAAACTTTTGAGAGTGCGGGAAGCAGTTAATGCTAAGAACGCCGGGAGACCTGACGTCACCCTCGAGGTAAGTGGACACTCTTTGTTGGCACCGCGCTTGCGAATCTGGGACGCGTGTTTTAGATCATGGAATCGACCGATCTCATTCCTCTCGATGGGGACGTTGCCAAAATCACGCGCAAAGCGGAAGAGTTCAAGGAACTTCACGATGCGCTACAACGCAACTTGCAAGTTTACTTGCCGTTGACGATGGATGCGCTCGCCACGGTGCATCAGTCGATCAAGGCGTCTGCTGTCGCTGAAGCTACACGTCAAATGGCGAGTCTCGTTTACAACTTCGGGGTTCTCTGACTGACGCGTTCGTCCTTTAAGACACTTGCATCGCTGCGCAAGAAATCAAGATCACTGATGGTGTTCGCTGGGATACTGAAATATCGAATGTCGCCCGATGTGTATTCATATCTGGCCAGGTTGGACGTTGAGATTGCATTGTAAAAATAACAGCGTCGTTTTACTCCTTGTTCTCACAAAATTAACGTACCTTGTACCTACCGTAGCGACGATATGATAGTGAACGGGTAGAACAAAATGGTGCGTCTCATCGTTGAGCGGGTACTAGATCCTCCTCGTCTTCGTCTCCATCAGATTCAGTCCCGTCTTCGTCAACCGCTTCTGTTGGCACGTCGACGGTTTTTTCGTTCGAACTGGTCTGGCACTAGAGCAGAGTCAGCTTGGTGAGGATGCGGTGAACAGAACTGTAATACATGGTACACCGCCGTCCAATACCCGCTCCAATACATGGAGCTTAACGCGTTATTGAATGCCTCGTCACGACTCACCATCGTCGTCGATGGAGGAGGCATGAAGAACGGGGTGGTGGATTGGCCAGCCCCGTTGGCGGATGGAAGGCCGAGCGAGGGGTCGTGTGTCGGCACAAAGCTGTCAAAGTCGAGCTGAGCGGTGTCAGGTTCCGCATCCTGGGACGACTTTGGCGTGTGGGGCTTGTTGTACCATCTAATAAACATAAACCGAGTCGGCGCATCGAAAAGAGCGATCAAGGACAGCACGCACAGCGGCGACTTTTTGGCAGGCTCTTCTTTCCAGGATTTAGACGCACCGTGGTAGGCCTTGAGGGGTGTGTCAAGACGGGGAGAGAAAAGAGAGGAGACGGTACCTCGAACTCGGCCTCTGCAGCGTTCCACGCGTCGATGAGGGCCGCGTCGTCCCAGATCTCTTCGTGCGTGAGCAGTCTGCTCTCCGAGTCCTCCTCTTGTTCGTCTTGTTCCACGTCCGCCTCGCCCTCGACAGACGCGGTGAGGCTCAGCGACGCCGCCTCGTGCTCGTCGTAGACCACGCCGACGGCGGCGCTGCCTGGGTCATCCCAGTGCTGCACGGCGTGCGCGTGTTTGGGCGGGTTGCGATGGTTTCGTTTGCGCTTCTTCGCTGGCGGTCGGCGCGGGTTCGCTGTGGATGGTAAGGGGGCCGTTGGAGGGTCGTCGAGGTCGTATGTGATGAGCGGACGCATGGAGTCGCGTTCGGATCTCACCAAACACCTCGCTACTTCCTTGTGGCAAATCACCACTTCAACGACCTACCTCGCTCTACGACCAATTCCGACACGGTCATACATATCTTTTCCTTTTCTCTCGAGATCCCAAGCTGAAGGGTACGGCTTGCGGGCCTGTACGATCGCACCCGCGCAAGCTTATCACTACAGACCTGACATGGACATCCTCATTCTTGACGCGCGCAAACGGTATAGAAGAATATAGATCATACTCTGAGGGATAAGTACATACATCGATGATCATCTGAATTTCTTCAGCCGTATCATACAAGACACCATGGGATCGTTGTTTCGTGGGCAAGCACCTAATGGTTCTGCAACACAATCGAGATATATCGTAGGGTATATTCATGATCCAATCGCTCAGTTCCTGTTTCCTAGCAGAAATTTACTCGCAAACTGGCCGCGTTGGATTCCTTAGGATGAATGTGCCGCATCTCCCAAGACAGAAGAACACTTAGCGTCCTGAAGAAGCACTACTCCCAGTTCTGTCATCGCTGGGCCGGTCCTGACCAAGACAAAGTCCTTTGAAGCCCTGCTGGCGTCGTGGACACAAGTACGTTTGCACGCGACTAGAAGGAGCTTGTGTGAGGGAAGGGCGTCTGTTCATGCAGATGCCCGAGTGTAGATGTGTGTTTTAGATGGATATCTCCGCGGCGAAAGAAGCCATTCATCGGCGGTTCGTCAGCGAGGGCTCAGCAATATAGGTGTCCTGACCGTCATAGAATCCTCATCGACTTATGTCCCTCCTGTGCCTCGCAAATCTATCAGTCGCAGCACCCTTCAAGTGGTGGCGCCAAGTGAATCCAGATGACTTCGTAAAATGTTGGCCCGCTCAGATTGGAGCGTCCTGCATTGTGGCATACCATCATCTCATCCGTTCTGACTGACTTGAGAAATGTCCTCGTATGATGATGCCCCGGCGACGGTGACTGTCAGTATCAATGAACTTTCAGCAATTAAAATAAGACGACCAGTGTCAGGCATAGACGCTTGCGTGAACGTGCGGTGTATTAAACACCCAAATCGTCACTCGCTTCTTCGGGGCTGAGTCTGAGGAATAATACAGCGACTCATAGACAGCGATGGATCTTGGATATTCCTGACGAGTTGACTCTGAGGGTTGTACCCGAAATGGCCCGGGACTGTAAGTTCGGATGAGTGATCCGGGACAGTGACAAAGTACGAATTATCTCACGATACGATGCACCTTGCCCCCATGGGAACCATCAGAGAGCTAGAGGACCTCATCGTCGGTGCCATCTATCTCTAGATTCTTCACGGACACTAGGATATTAACCATCGTCGAGACTCGGCCGTGCATGCATGATGCAGCCGAGAACGAGGGACATGAATAAAAGTTTTACGCCAACTCAAAGGGCGACCAAGCAGGAACGGATAAGTAAAGGAGGAAGACGGACGCAGGTGTCCCAGAATAGCACCGATAACATGGATGTCGGCGAACCTGATTCAGGAACCGCAAGCATGTCACTTTTTCTCATTTAAGTTGTTCGGTTTGCCTCATCATCCCGCAGACCAGTGTCGGGCGCGACCCCAAAGGAAGCGCAACGATGTGTGTATCGGAAATGTGCTATGTTCGTTACCGATACTCCAGGCATTCTTTGTTTTGCCGTAGCGGTATGTATTCTCATGACCGCCGTGCCTGCAGAACGCGCCCGATGTAAGGTGTAAGACTTTTCTAACAACGTATTTACTTGCTATTAATTCCATGCGTTCAAGTACACGATCAACATGCTCCTAGTTGATCTTCTTCCCTCCATGTCTCCATGGGAGCCTCCAGGACAGTCGAGATTCCCGGGATTTCAAAGAGACGAATGGTGTTGCAATGACAAAGTCAACGTGGTCGCTGTTACAGTTTGCCGAATGAAGAATCGGGGAATGATGCGAGGTCCCTTGTCCTTATCCTGTGCCATAACCAATAGCAAAAAGACGGATCAGTGTGGTGTCTTCACTTTTGGCTTCAACGGTACGTATTATACCATACAGTGACGCATTTTCCCCAACACTGACGGTATGTCAGGCGAATCTTTGTTATCTACGACGAGAACGGAGGCTATGATAACGTTTCGGAGCTCAAGTTCATTAGCCAGCCAAATGCCGGTACGCCCAAACAAGCTTCGGGCGCTGGGGTCTCCGGGAGACCGTCAGATCGTGCCTTGCGTTCTCCCGCATTGAATTTATGTCATTAGTTATCGATCCCTCGATTATGGGAATCAAGATCCGAGGCGAATATCTCCTAAAATAAGTTCGGTCACGGACGTCAAGAGCCTGAAGGAGTTTGACGAATGGGAACCGTAAAGTACGTGGAGAGTCAGAGTATATCATAAATGGAGAACATATTCCACACTGATGCTTTGCCGCCATGTCATGACAGTTAAACAGTTCTGCTCGAGGCAATAGATAAGCTAGCCGCTCACATTCTGTGCAGAGGCGTCGACTTGGATTCCGAGGAATTTGCCTACTAGGAAGGGACAAATTTCCGTCACCCTGACATTATCCGGTTCATTCCTTGAAAGCCAGGCTATCTAGCATGTGAACGAAAGATTTGGGCTTCTTAGGTCCGTCGAGCACGCTCTCTTTACACTTACGTATCCTCAATTCAAGGAGGTCAAATTTGCGTTCTAGTTTGGCGGGGGTGGTGCCATGGAACATAACGAAGTGATGTGAGACCAGAGTAAGGTCTTGTACGAATCCACTGAAATAGAGGAGCTGTACTCAGTAATTCCGAGGGCTAACATATAATTAATTTTAGTGGCTTGAGAAAAGTCCTCATGGGATGATGTCCTGGCGATAATGGCTATCAATATGAATGCCAGAAATTGAAATGGGACGTTGTGCCTGGCATGGGTGTGATACGCTTATCAAGAGGACAAGCAGTGCAGTGCAAAAATTGTACACACACAGCAAACGGTTCGTTTCACAGCGCTCATCGTGCCTACTCTCACCCACCATCACCCAAGCAACCACTTGTGTTCATCCGTATCTCAGCGCTGCGGTTACCTGCTCTTGCAATGAAAGCCTTCAAGAAACAAATTGCAGCTGTCCGATCTCGTGTCGGCAAAAGAAGCACCTCTCCAGCGCCTTCCCAGAGGGTCGACGGCCCCAACGCACAAACGGGCACCAAAGGTCTCGCTTCTCAGAGAATCACTACTACCGAACCTTCCCAGGGGTCTGACCATGCGCAACCTGGGAACGTTTCCCAGCCCCAAGGAGAGTTTGATGTATCAGGTGAGCTTTGTGTGTCTCTCGACACATGCAAAACATTCTGAAAGGTGATTACCTTCAAAGTGCTGGGGTCATCCACCAATATTTCCAACATCATGGAAGATGTGGACACAGACACCATGGCAAAATTTGGTCGGTTCAGAATACTTATTATTGGGAGGGCGAATTCTGGCAAGACAACTATCCTTCAAAGGGTCTGCAACTCAACAGAAGACCCGGAGATCTATAACTACAAAGGAAAAAAGGTATTTTGTACCAAGTTTGAATTATTGAGTGATGACTTGGTTGATATACAATTAGATTGACCAACATATTGAGGGGACAAGAGAGGTAGGAAACATGTGCTTAATTTCATATCCCAATCAATCATTAACTTTTTGTAGCGTGGACTACATGACATCCAGCATGAAATGGTCTTCAAAAGCAATCCATCATTTGTTTTTCATGATTCCCCTGGGTTTGAAGCTGGGGATGAGACACAATTGCAACAAGTAAAAGAGTTTGTGAGAACACATACCAGCACCACCATACTCAGGATGCAGGTTCATGCAATATGGTGAGTGATCATGAGCATCTATTGGATCAATCTTTAAAGAAAGTAGGTATTGCATTCCAATGGATCAACTCCATCGTGCTATCACTGTTGCAGAGGAAAGGTTCTTTAGTGAATGTGACACCAAAAATGGTAAATTGTCCTTCCTGAAACAGATTAGTATACTAATGGGTTGATTAATAGTGCCAGTTCTGGTGCTATTCACAAAGTTTGATGCATTAATGGTACAGGCAATGAAGCCTGAGTACCTCTTTTTGCCTGAGGAAGAAAAGCTGACAAAATTAGGAGAGGTGGCTCAGGACATGTTTGATAAGAGGAATATCTGGGGAGATCTGTGCAAAATGAAATATCCCCCCAAAGCATCAGTACAACTGGAAAGTATGTGTAGATTAGATATAATTGATTGATGATATTAAATATCTTTCCAGACATGGACACCACAGATACTGGGTGTCAGATGCTATTGGAAAAAACAGCAGCTGCATTGAATACTGAGACTTTGCAGATGTTGTTAGTGTCTGCACAAGAAAAAAACATATGGCTGTGCATAGTATATGCTATCCAATAGTGAGTAAAAGGTGTTCAAAGTGATATACATATATTAATAAAAATATCTAGTGTTTTGGAACCCTCTCTTCAGTCAGAGCACACAAACAATAATCTGGTCACATCAATCCTCTCCTGGTTTCCATATACAAAGGTATAATCTGATAAATGTGATGCTAAACAAAATGATTAATATTTTTATGAAGGTGATTGCTTCCATTGAGATTAATCAGAAAAATGAATTACACAAAGAAATCTACCTATTCTAAAAAGGTACCCATTACAATTTGTTTTTGTGAGATCATGGAAATACTCATCATTAATATCATATTTTGGACATATTTCATGTCCATTTATAGGAAGTAAGTAACATAATTTGCCTATCTGAAATGTGCAATCTGTTTATGCCCCTTTGTCCTATTTACAGGGAGTGAGTGATCTACATTATGAGCATACATATGTGCATCCTGTTCATGGCCTTTTCTCTTGCTACTCTTCCATTTATAGATTGTAAGTGGTTCCATATATATCAGAAATATGAATGCTACTCATAACCCCTCCTTACTTTAATTGTTCATAGGATGTGAGTGATTTGATGTGCATAGAAATGTGCATCCTATTCATGATTTTTCCCTTGCTGCTCTTTCAAATAGGCAGTAAGTAGTTTTATATGCATTAGAAATGTGTTTTTTTGTTGATCTTCAATTTGTAGGGAGTGAGTGGTCTAATATACATCAGAAATGTACATCCTGTTCATGCTCTTGTGCTCATCCATTTATAGCAAGTAAGTGATCTGATATACACCAGAAATATATATTCTGTTCATGGATCATGGCTTTTTATCTTGCTGGTGTTCCACTTTTAGATTGTGAGTGGTTGAATATACTTGGGAAATGCATCCTGTTTATGGTCATTTTATTTTCTGCATCTCCATTTATAGGCTGTGAGTGGTCTGATTTGCATGAGAAATAAGTGTCATGTTCATGGCCTGCTTTTGTTGCTTTTTTCATTATAGCTTGTAAGTGGTGATGTGCATAAGAAATGTGCAACATGTTTATCTACTGTTACTCTTCCTTTAATAGGGTGTAAGTCATCTAATGTGAATCAACAATTTACATCCTGTTTACAGTCCTTCACTTTCTGCTTTTCCATTTATAGGTTGTAAGTATTCTAATAAGCATTGGAGATATACAGTCCATTCATGACCCTTTCTCTGCTCTTATATTTATAGGGAGTGAGTAGTTTGATATACATTGGAATTGTACTTCTTGCTCATGGCCTTTATTGCTGTTGTCTCCTGTTGCTCTTCAATTTATAGAAAGTGAGTAATCTGACATGTATTATAAATGTGCATCTTTCTCATGAGCTGTTGTTCTTGTATTATAGGCAGTAAGTGGGCTAATGTGTATCAAAAATATACATCCTACTAATGGTTCTTTCTCCTTTTACCCTGTTCATAGGCTGTGAGTGGTTTGATGTCAGAAATATGTATCCTGTTCATGGCCTTTGCTCCTGCTTCTAGGTTGTAAGTGGTCATATGTGCATTGAAAACATACATCTTGTTCATGGCCCATGGCCCTGTCACCTCCTGTCAATTTTATTTATAGAAAGTGAGTGGTCTAAGATGCATTGGAAATGTACATAATTTTCATTTGCCTTGCTTTTGCTGCTTTATCATATAGACAGTGAGTGGGCTGACATGTATCAAAATGTGCTGCCTATTCATGTTTAAAAAAAACCTACTGCCATTAATTCATAGGCTGTGAGTGGCTTTGTACATTGGAAATATGAATTCTACATATTCATGGTTCTTGTTTCCTTGTTTCCTGCTGCTGGTCTATTCATAGTTTGTGAGTGATCATATGTGTTAGAAATGTGTAACTTATTCATGATCTTGCTGCTCTTCCATTCATAGGTTGTAAGTGGTCTGATGAATTTTATTAACAATGTGCACCCTATTCATGCTACTTCCTCCTCTTCCATTCATAGGGTGTGAGTAGTTTGAGATGCATTGGAATTGTGGTCCTGTTAATGACCCTTTTTCCTGCTGCTCTTCTGTTCATAGCTTGTGGGTACTTTGATTTGTTGGAAATATGCATCCTGTTCATGATATTCTCATGTGCTCTTCCATTCATAGGCTGTGAGTGTTTTTATGTACATTCAAAATGTACATCCTATTCAGGACTCTCACTCCTGCTGCTCTTCCATTCATAGGTTGTGAGTTGTTTGATGTGTATTGTAAATGTACATCCTATTCATGGTCTTTGCTCTTACTGTTTCTTCATTCATAGCTTGTGAGTGATTTGATAAAAATTGAAAATATGCATGTTGTTCATGGTCCTTTCTCTTGCTATCCTTCTATTCAGGAGGTGAGTGTTCTAATGTGTACATCCTGTTCATGACCTTTATTATCATTGCTCTTCCATTCATAGGCTGTAAGTGCTCTGATGTGCATCTTAAATATGCATTCTGTTTATGGCTCTTGTTCCTGCTGCTATTCCATCCATAGATTGTGAGTGGTCAGATGTGCACTAATAATATACCTTATTCATGTTCCTTCTCTTGCTGCTCCTTCATAGGCTGTAAGTATTTAGATATGCATTGGAAATTTCATCTTGTTCATGACCCCTTCATCTGCTGCTTTGCTATTTATAGCTTGTAAGTGGTTTGATATATATTATAAACATGTATCTCATTCATGGTCTTCTTCCTGCCACTCTTCCATTCATAGATTGTCAGTGATTTGATAAACATCAAGAGTATACATTCTGTTAACAGCCATAATGTACCTTCTACTGTGGTTACATTAATAGGGTGTAAGTGGCCAAATATGCACCAGAAAATTGCTTTTCTAGCTGTTTTCAATTTATAGGGGGTGGGTATTCTAATATACATCAATGTGCATCCTGTTCATGGTCTCTTTTCATGCTGCTCTCTCATTTATAGGCTGTGAGTGGTTTGATATCCACTCAAAGTGTGCATCTTGTTCACAATTCTTGCATATGCTACTCTTTCATTCATAGATTGTAAGTGATTTGCTAAATATTATGCACATCATGTTCATGTGCCTTGCTCCTGCCAATTAATAGTCAGTGAGTTATTTAATATGGATCAGAAAATTTATTTTCTAGCTGCTCTTTGGTTTGTAGGGAGTGAGTATTCAAATGTACATCAATGTGTATCCAGTTCATGACATTTGCTCTTGCCCCTTTTCATTTATAGGTAGTGAGTGGTCTCATGCACATCTGCAATCTACATTCTGTTCATGGTCCTGTCTTCTCTCACACTTTCTTCCATTCATAGCCTGTAAGTGATCTCATCTGTATTCAAAATGTGCATCTTGTTCATGGCCCTTATCCTACTATTCCTCTATTTGTAGCCTGTGAGTTATCTCATATGCATGTCTAATTTGCACCTTATTTATGGCCCTTTATTTTTCTGCTCTCTTGTATTCATAGCAAGTATGTGTTATGATGTGCATGAGAATGTGTATCCTACTGAAAATCCTTGTTCCTGCTGCTCTTCCATCCATAGAATGTGAGTATTCTGATGTGAATCCAAAATCTGCATTCTGTTCATGCTTCTATCTCCTGGTGCTACTCCATTCATAGCCTGTAGGTGACCTTATGTATATCCAAATTACATCCTATTGATGGTCCTGTTTACTGTTTTCACCATTTATACTAGGTTGTGAGTGGTCAATGTTTATCAGGATTGTACATCCAGTTCAGGGCCTTTGATTGCTTTTCCATTTGTAGATTGTGAGTGATTAGATGTATTAGGAATGTGTTTCTACTCATGACCCTTTTTCATGCTACTCTTTTTATAGATTGTGAGTGGTCTGGCTAACATTGGAATGTACATTCTATTCATGGTCCTTGCTCTTGTTGCTTTGCTATTCATGAATTATAGCCTGTGAGTGATCCCATGTGCATTGGCAATATGCATCTTGTTCTTGACCCCTGCTTCTGCTGACCTTTTGTTAACAGAAAGTGAGTAACCTGATATACATCAGAAGCCTGGATTTTGTTGATAGTCTTTATGCTGCTGCTTTTCCATTCATAGCTTGTAAGTGATCTCATGTGCATAAAAAATGTATATCATGTTCATGGCCCTTGTTTTTCCACTCTTTAATGAATAGTTTGTGAGTGATGTAATGTACTCAGGAATGTGCATCTGACCATTCATGATCTTTTTTGTCTTGCTGCACTTCCATTCACAGGAAGTAAGTGGTCATATGTGCATCAAAAAGTGCATCTTGTTGATAGCCTTTTGTCCTGCCCACCATCTATTAACAGGAAGAGGCAAGTAGTTATGAAATGGGATTGTCCATCCTTTTCACTTCTCTTACTCCTGCCACTTTTCCATCTACAGACAGTAAGTGGTCTGATGTAAAACCTACATGCTATTCATGATCCTATCTCCTGGTGCTTTTCTATTTATAGCCTGTGAGTAGTTTGTTATGCAGTAGGAATATGCTATCTGTTCATAACACTATTCCCTGGTGTTCTTTCATTTATAGACTGTAAGTGATCTAATGTGAATCAGAAAATTTGTCTTTCTTGATGGTATTCAATTTACAGCAAGTAAGTACTCTGACATGCATCAGAAAAGTGCATTTGTTCATGACCTGTTTTTCTGCTTCTTTTTCATAGAAAGTGAGTGGTTTGATGTGCACACAAATGTACATACTTCTCAAGGCCCTTTATCCTCTTGTTTTTCCATTCATAGGCAGTGAGTAGTTTGATATGCATAGGATATGTATATTCATTTTTTCATGGCCCTTTGTCCTATGATCTTTTGCCTTATAGCAAGTGAGTGATCTTATGTGCATCCAAAATATGCATCCTATTCATGGTCCTTCAATTCTCCCTTTGGAATTTCATGTAATTTATAGCAAGTAAGTGATTTCATGCATATTAGAAATCTACATGGTGTTTATGGCCCTCTTTCTTGCTATTGTTTAATTTATAGGCTGTGAGTTGTTTCATATGCAGCAGAAATGCATATGTATCCTGTCAATGACCCTGTCTTGCACTAATTTTCTATTTGTAGTTTGTGAGTGAACCAATCTGCATTGGAAATGTGCATTTTTTTCATAGCCCATTTTTTTCTATTTATAGAGAGTGAGTAATCTAGTTTGCACCAGCAATGAGCATGCTGGAACTTCATGGATCTTCCCCTTTCTACTTCTACAATTATAGCATGTGAGTGGTTTTATGTGTATGATAATATGTATCTGATTAATTATCCTTTCTCTCCCTGCTTTTACATTTATAGCAAGTGAAAGTGAGTGGTCTGAAGGGTATCAGAAATCTACATCATGTTTTCCTATGCTGGTTTTATCCATAGGCAGTGAGTGATTTAACAAACATCATAAATGTATATTCTTTTCATGTCCCTTTATTCTGCTACTTTTTCATTTATAGCATGTGAGTGACCTGATATGCATGAGAAACATGCATTTTTCATGACAATTTTCTACTTGTCAATTTGTAGCATGTGAGCATCAATGTTCATCTAATCCATGACCTTTTCTCCTGCTGCTTCTTCTTTTATAGGGAGTGGGTAATCTAATTTGCATCAAAACTGTGCATCCTCATTCACCACTGTTTTTCCTGCTGATCTTCTACTTATAGCAAGTGGGTTGTTTGATGTGTATTGGAATGCATATCAGTTAATAACCCTTTTTCTGCTGCCTTTGCACTTATAGTTTGTAAGTACTCAAATATTTCCAGTTAAGTAACATATTAATGCCCTTTTTTTCTGTTCATAGAAGGCAAGTTATTGAATGTGCATAATGCATTATATAAGCATCTTGCTAACCATGCATTCTCTACTCCTTTTCTATTTAGCATGTATGTGGTCTGATTTATGTAAACTTCAAATGGAATCTCTAAGGATGTTTTTTCCTGCACATCTATAGCAAGCAAGTTATTTCATGCATACAGTTCAATTTCCAAAACTTACACTAATGTTTGCCTTTGCACATAATCTTTAGTTGGTGAGTTTTTTTTATACATAATTGTTTAATACCTTTTCACACCTTACACAGGATGTAAGTACCATTAATAAAAAAATCTTTTTAATTGATATTTTTCACAATCTTAGTCTGTGAGCCTTGAACTTTTTACACAATAAAAGATCCCTATTGACTTCCTGATAACAGACAGTATGTCATTGCTCTCTATATTGAAACAATTGAAATAATTTTATTTAGATTGTTGGTACAAGGACTCAAGAGCAGGCATGCTTCTCATATATCAAAAACTTTTTTCAAAACTAATGCAACAATTGATAGATCTTATGGAAACAAATTCTGCAGCACCCTTTGGCATGTATAAATCAATATATCAATCCTTGTTCACTCAACATGCATCTACTTAGATTCAAAATATGCCAACCACAAAGAGTGATATTCTCCACCTAGGAATAAGTATGTTATATTTTTTATTTCATTTTTAATACTTTCAAAATATTTCAATAGAACTTCTTCTTGTCCTCCAGTATTCCTTTGCTCTTGTTCAGAACAAGGTTCAAGATCCATTCATTTTGGCAGCAGAAAGATATCAAGCATCAGGCATGTATGCCAAAGTGTCTAATGCACTTCCTGGCCTCTACAACCAATACTGTGCCACTGCCAATCAGAAGGGGAGAGTCATTCTTATTGTGGCATTTATCAAGAATCATCTGATCTGTAAGTGGTTGTGTGAAAGAGGCATTCACATACTAACTTCATATTGTAGCCTGAAGTCATGCCAAGTTTCTGCTTGTATAGGATGTTGTTTTTTCTTTTGTTATTGTTTGCCAGCTTGTTTCAAAGTGCCTGTACAATAGTTTGAACTCCAGAAAGTGGCTAGCATTAGATGATATCTACTCCTTTTCCCCTTCATTTCACAATGAAATCTCAATATGTTCATTTGCTCCAGTAAACTATCCCACAATATTGATCAATTGATCCTCTCTGCTTTATTCTTTTAAAGAAAGATCTAATTAAAGAGAGTGGATGTGTCACAGGCTAACAACCAGCACTTCTCCCTTGGGTGCACACTGCACAGTACAACAAGAGGGATGATAACAGTGTGAGACTCACTGTTTAGCAGGAGCTTGAGTAGAGTATCAGACTATCTGGATAGTCAGGTTGAGGAAGAGAGAAATAGAAGTGTAATTTCTTAGTCTATAGTATAAGTACAAAGTCTCTATATCTAAGTAGTTTGTGAATTTGATATATGTTATCCAATTCTTGATGAATGATCCTAAGTTTTCCTATCTGCAGTGTGGATTTTCACTCAGAATAGTTAAGTAGTTAGTATATATGTAGTTAAGTAGAACTGATCCAGATCAAGCTACTTGATCTGATTGACTTTAAACATAGGTAAAGTCTTCCAAAAGATTCCAGAAAATTCTGAATTAAGGTCTAGATAGTTCCTGACCAGTTCTGGATGATTCTGGAATAGTTTCTAGAGTTTCCAGATTTTTTTTTGGAATTGTTTGGAATTTATTTAGAGTAAAAACATCAGACTACAAGTTATCTTAGTCTGGATTAAAGCAGACTAAGTTAGATAAGCTTGGATACATTTGTTCATGGTAGAACAATACAGTCCAACTTATGTTTGACTTGTACTTATGTTTATTTCATCACTAATTGCCATTTGACAGTCCACTCCAACACACTCAATATTCCTGTTTTATGTCAGTCAAGCTGATTAAGCTCATGCCATGCCCCAAGTAGTATAAACCTACCCTCTTACTCAGACTGTCTTCCTTGAATCCTCTAAAGATCCTGCCATGACCTGATCAATCTCATATACATAGTGCAATCATCATTTTTGCTGGATGAATTTTCTTTATGAACTGATTGCAAAGTTGGATCTCTCAACTTGTGTCTGGTATCCCGGGCTCCTGTCATCTCACATGCAGGACGGCGGACAGCTGATGTTGTCATGGCCACATGACACACACTGTCTTGATGTCATTTAATGAGCTGGATTTACCAAAGCGCAAATTTCTCAATTCCACCCATCCAAAGTCAGCCGCGCCGCGAACAGGTATGTTGCCACTGCCATTGCCTCGGCGCTGGCCAAGTCCAAGTCCTTATCGAGTCCCTGAGCCAGTCAGACCGACCTGTGGGCACCCACAGACGCAAGTGCATTTGGACACAAATAGAAGGTTGTACCGTCACAAGAGATCGACAGGATGCCTGTAGGATGAGGCACCTGTAATGGCGAGCTGTGGAAGTGAATCTAGTTGGAAAATACCATGATCAAATGTTGACACAGATCTCTGACAGGCGTGTATCAAGCCACATGGTGATCCCGCGTTGTCCTCGATTTCCCTTGGTCCCATTTAATGCAGCGAAGCTATTCGTTGGCGGTTCGTGAGCGAGAACTCAGCAGCTTCAAGTTAGGTTGCCTGACTATCATAGAAACAACCCTCATCCATTTATGTTCCTCTGTGCCCTACAAATCTGTCAGTCACAGCATCTTTCAAGTTGCAGCGCCCATCAAATCTTCGTAATATGCGTCCTTTTATACCTTGATTCGTACACAAACTGCACATAGCCACTAGATCCTTTGTGCTAGGCTTGACTTGTCATGATCATAAGACGAAACTGGTCTCCAATATGACATGACTGAACGCATGCAGATGGTGGCGCAATTATTGCCTCAGAGGGTAATCTACATTGCATCAAACAGATCATCACAACAGGAAAAGGGGGAAGCAGCATACCCATCCTGTATCGGGCTCTCCATACCTCCTCTTTTATACATTTACGCGTGCTAAGAGTGAAGTTACACATCGATGCCGCTCCTATCGATGGCCTTGTGCTGTGCAATCACAGTGGTGTCGATACCTGAACGATGGGGACTTCAGATCATTGAGGGATCTCAAGCAGTACACGATAAGGGAAAATTCGCAACGGCCGCGTCGGCAGGAGGTAGCAGGGATTTCAATTGGAAGTCGGGTATGTCGAGCTAGAAAGACAAGTTGAGACCGGGTGAGATTGGGAACAGAGGCCGGCCCCTGCATTGTTCACACTAGCCCGGTACTGAGCTTGTTAGTTTGCCTGGTACCCTGGCGACATTGGATCGTGAGTGCGAGGGATTGATTGTAATTGAATGGGCGACTGACCTGAATGGGGTGGTGTATATGTGAGAATATCAAGGCGCCTGGAGTGCGCTTGATCATTACCCACCCGGGGCCACCAATGAGCCACACAACAAGGGATGTTGCTTTCGTAAGAAAAAAAGTAAAATGACGACGCTATTATGTTTGCAAGGCAATTTCAACGCCCAGCTTGACACATCGGACCACATCCGATATCTCAGTATCCCAGCGAAGACAACGGTGACCTTGACTTCTTGCGCAGCGATGTGAGGGTCTAAAGGGATGAACATATCAATCAAAGAACGCTGAGTAGGTAGACGGGACTTGCCATCTTACGCACGACTTCAGCGACAGCAGGGACCATAATCGAGTGATGCACCGCGGCGAACGCACCCATCTCCAGCGACAAGTAAACTTGCAACGCATCGTGAAGCTCCTTCAACTCTTCCGCTCTGCGCGTGAATTTGGAAACGTTCCCATCCAGAGGAATTAGATCCGTCAATTCCGAAACCTACGCACGCATCCCAGATTCGCAAACGTGATGCACAACAAAGTGCGCCTGCTTCAAAGGCGGCGTCTAGTCTCCCAGCATTCTTGACACTAATTGCCCCCCTCACTCTCAAGCCTCACGGCAGCATCCCTGTTTCTTCCTACGGCCTAGTTCGTCCGTTCACAGTGCCGCAAAATTTTGACGGTGCCTAAAATCGAGTCAATTCCACGGCAAATTAGCAAAAGTTCCTTTTTACTAATTTGCTTGAACGTCTCCCACAGTTTGAGAACAGCCTGCGTAGTGTTGTGGCGGTGGATCTGACAGTCGCGGTTGTAGTAAAGAACGTGTTATACCCAACCCCAAAACCTTGCCAGCATGCACGACGGGTTTTTCGCTGTCGTTTCCTGGTTATGATCTGCTGTGAGTTGATCCGGTAGTTCCGCACTTTTGAATGCCGACAGTTTTCGACAATTCCTGGATCTTAATAGCAAAAAGCATGTGCGATCAGCTCGCCCATTTCCGAGTCATTAGTACGATGTGCTCGCCGTAGTGGTGCAAACTTTGAGTCATGGTCACACGTGTGGCCCTAAAATCTACCATTCAGCTTGAAGTCGCCAAGTTATTCATGGATTACAAGTGCTCATGCGCTTCATAAATGACATGATAGCAAGTCGAACGCTGCTTTTTCGGGCTAGCGGGCTTTTCTTCATTAGTTCAAGTTTTCTCACGACCATGAATCATGAAAACCTCCGAGAATATAAGCTTATTCGTATCCTCGGAAACTCCCACTTGGCAGTGTAATGCGGGCGCATTCCAAGCATTCGACCCCGGGCGTAGAATTCCACGCTTCGACCGCGGTACCCGCCCTTGGCTCGTCGTGTTCGTGTTTGGTAATACTCCGACTCGGAGTCGCAGCCAACTAAGCCAACTATGGTTAAACCGTCGTAATTTCTCACAGAGTCTCCCGTCTCAACGGTGAGATAGTATTCTATTGACTTCAAATGTTATGTTGTCGTCGTGGACATGCGACATCCCCATCATACAGTACCCGCGGGCGTGAGTGCTCGTGTACCAATCATATTCGATCTCCTAATGTGCCATATTTAAACGATACCTCCAGGAGACATCCGTGGAGTCGTTCGTTCGACCCAGTTCAACTTTTTTTTACCCATCGCACGTTTGTTCCGCGACAATATCCATCCGTTTCGTAGGTATGGCGAACGTGTCACCAACGCAAACTCTACAGTCGAATATGCCTGTTTCTGCTCCCACTTGGGTCAAGCGTTTTCTTGTTTGCGCCATCTTCGGATGTCTTCGATGGCTGGTTTCTGAAGACCACAAGTGCGTATCTCATGTCGTTTTATTTTCTTTCTACTTCTGCGAAAGATGGAATCAACTGCCGTGTGCCCGATGTTCTCATACATACAGATATAGAATAACGGCCATATCCGGCATTTACCGTGCCTATACTCAAAGGGAATCAAAGATAAGCAATCTTCCCTGTTCAACTCTATATCCATTTCAGGACTCCTACTCCTAGCTGCGTTAAGGACAATTCATATTCAAGAACTTCCGTAATACTGTACCTCTCGGAGAAACCATTTAAACGGATAATCGGTTTATGTTCGCTTGACGTGCGGGAGGCGAACCTTTTCATATCCATTCTCACACCCCTAGAATGCAAATGTATAAAATCCACCAGTGTCTGGGTCCTGCTTTCCCCAGGACAAGCTTGCAGATATTTCTCTATCCCGACTGCAACCCATGGCTGAAGAACATTACGACGCGGTCATCGTCGGTGCCGGATTCAGTGGCATTCATCAACTCATCTACTTGCGCCGGCTCGGTTTGCAGTGCAAAGTGATCGAGACCGGATCAGACCTAGGCGGAGTATGGCACTGGAACAGATATCCTGGTGCCCGTGTGGACAGTGAAGTCCCTGCATACGAGTTTGCACTTCCAGAGCTTTGGAAAGGATGGACATGGACGGAAAAGTTCCCTGGATGGGCAGAGCTGCAAAAGTAGGCCACG
This sequence comes from Boletales sp. KT-2023a, assembly GCA_038090395.1. NCBI lineage: Eukaryota > Fungi > Basidiomycota > Agaricomycetes > Boletales > Boletales sp. KT-2023a. The sequence continues at coordinate 5,543 of JBBPMP010000122.1, read as the reverse complement.
TATCTTGTTCTATGACTGACGCTAAAGTAGAAGGGGATCACTCTCGCAGGTACTTTGCATATGTCGCCGACAAGCTGGACATCCGCAAAGATTGTCGTTTCGAAACGGTCGTGAAAAGCGCGCACTGGGATGATAGACTGCACGTCTGGCATGTTACTGGAGAAGGGAAAGACGGTGTCTACAAGGCGTCTGCACGGTATTTTATTGTCAGCACGGTTGGTACCCTACAGTATTGTCAGGTGCTTTGTTTCATTCGGAGTCCGCAGGGATTTGCATCCAAACCATTTATTCCTGAATACAAGGGTTTGGAGAAGTTCCAAGGATTTACAACTCACACCTCACAGTGGCCAGTGGGGTACGAAACTGCCGGAAAGAGAATCGGCGTCGTTGGGACGGGAGCAAGTGGTGTGCAAGTGGTTCAAGCGCTGGGACCAGATGTACGCCTTGTTTCTTTCTCTCGACCATCACTCATCATGGACAGGCGAAACGTCTGACTGTTTTCCAACGTACACCGAATACAGCCATACCAATGCGACCATATGCCATTAATAAGCAAATCCAGGATCACTTCAAGCCGGTGTATGAGCAAATCTTCGAAAAGTTAACCAATACGTTCGCTGGATTGTCGTACGACTTCATTTACCGACCAATGAAGGAAGACACACCAGAACAAAGGCAGACCGTTTTTGAGGAGCTATGGGGCCTGGGTGGTTTCCACTTTTGGCGTGAGTACACTAAGAGCTCTTCAAGCTGAAATATTGGAGCTGAGGCGCCTTTTCCTGGCACATAGTCGCAAATTACTTTTCGATGTTCGTCGACCAGGATTGTAACGACGAGGCATATGCGTTCTGGCGGAAGAAAGTCTGGGAACGGCTTCACGATCCCGTCAAGCGTGAACTTCTGGCGCCGGTGGTCCAAGCTTATCCAATCGGATGCAAGAATGTGTCCTTGGAGGAAAATTTCTACGAAGTTTGCGATCGCGACAACGTTGAGATCATTGATGTCAAGGCGACGCCTGTCTTGGAAGTCACCTCTACCGGCATCAAGACGGCAGAAAAAGAGATTGACCTCGACGTATTGATCTTTGCCACAGGTACAGTTTGTTACTGTCGCGCACGACACCGCTGAACCGCGTTCGATTAGGTTGGGACTCCTACGTAGCGCGCATTCTGGAAATGGACATCCGTGGCTTGGACGGCGAAACAATCAAGGACCACTGGACAGGCAAAGACGGCACAATGACATAGTGAGTCACACTTCATCCTTGACCAGGATTTAGAAGCGGATGGGCTCAAACCGTCGAAAACAGTCTTGGCATCACTGTCGACAACTTTCCAAACTTCTTTTACACGTATGGCGCGCAAGCTCCGACGGGGCTGTGCAACGGACCATCATGTGCGCAGGTGCAAACGACGTGGATCGCCAAAACCGTGGACTGGCTGCGCAACAAGGGCATTACCAAGTTCACCCCATCCACGATGGCTGCGCGAGCTTACAAGGACCATATTGAAGAGATGTCCCGGGCGACGTTGTTCCCCAAGGTCTCCAGTTTCTGGATGGGCGCCAACGTTCCGGGGAAGCGGATTGAAGCGTACAACTACTCTTCTGGACTGAAGAAGTACAAAGAGGAGTTGGCGCAAGAAGCTGAGCGCGGATACCCAGGTTACCTGAGGGACACGGTAAGGCAGACCCAGGTATGAACATCGCGGGAAAGTCTATCTTGGAATCGCATCAAATCGATATAGTCACAATCCTGTTGTAGAATAGCATGCCATGATTCGTCGCTTGTGAATCGCGTCTCGAGTCGCTATTCCAGTTGTGAGTCGTGAGACGGAAACACGGTGAAGGACGTAGTAGACTCTTCAAAAATGATGTTACGGTTTTGAGCTCGACCCACCTACTCTCTGAATCTACAGGCCAGTCAACCGAGTACACCGTTTACTTTCGGTGATAAAGTGCACATTAGCTCATTTTATCAAATCCAATTTGAGCCCATATGAAGGAGCACGTTATGAGGACACAGGTATTCAAGTCGCTGTGAGCTATTGCCCAATACAGTGGTGCAACTCCCACTTAGAGAGCATTCTGGTTATGGATCATAATTGAAGATCGTCGGTTGGCTCCGCAGCAACCAGGGGCATAACCAAGTTCGCCCCATCCACGCTAATGTGCGGGTTTGTAAAGATTGTGTTGAAACCCAGGGTCTCCAGTTTCTAATTGGGTTCAACAAGCCTGTTCGAGCCCAGGGGAAGCGACTCGTCGAAAGGTATAAAAGGACCTTACGGAACTGACTGAGCCGGGCTTCCTGTGGGATCACTCAGGCATACACAACCGTGAATGTCATAGGAAACAATGAAAAGTAGAATTTTAGTGAAGGTGTAGGTAGCCAAATATAGTGTAGTTCCAGCTACCCCGTGGGAAGGCCAAAATCGGTACAAAGTCTTAGCGAAACGAAGACTTGAGGAATCCACCCATCCAAAAGTATTGCCCATAGTAACCTCAACCCAAACAACCCGTTGATGATTCGTGAAGATGATATTAAATCGAGGAGTCTGACTTCTCGTTTTTCAACGTCCAATCCGAATCAAGCACGTTTTGCAGCGGCAGTTCTTCCATGAACAACGACGCCGCGAATCCTACAGCGCTAATGGTAGTCAAAACACGCCACAACACCGCAATGCTGCCAGCAAAGGCGACTCGGACTTCAAACCGAGTTTCTGGAGGATACTCGGAGAGCCGCGGGATGAGCGCGTACGCGATCGCAGTCCCTTGCGGCACAGACCGAATAAACGATTCAGGAAGCCTCTTGGTTAGCTCTTTTTGGAGAATGGCACTCCCGATGGTAACGCCCCACACCTATAGCAAGCGAATTAGTACATATGGTCATCGTATCGAGCGAAAGAGAGTCAGCCCACAGAAGCAAACGAACGGAGGAACCACATGAATGCGAGCGCAGGTGCATTCTGCGCAACAGGCAAAGGTGCCTGAATGGGATACATGGGTGTCACGCTGAGCACGCTATCATAAAATTAAAATTAAACCCAAGTGATAAGGCAGAGATGAACAAACAGGCGCACCCAATACCACAACCAAACAGTATGGTAGATGCAATCGACTTTCGGATAGGGTCCGTAGAAAGAACCGTGCTCATCAAACTGAGAGCGGCGATAGTAAGAACCCAGCCTATCCATGTCTGTACCCGATATCGCCTGGTAAGTTTGATTGACAACCCAGTACAGATAACAGCGGGCGCAAGCGTTGACATTGCAAGCAAATAAACAGCAGATTTGACGGGGGATGCGCCCTTGCACGCCTGGAAGTAGACTGGATAGTAATCTACAAATCATTTACATTAAGGAGAGGGTAACGAATCCTCCGAGTGGACTCACAGACAACTGCCAACATGGTCACCATGGCGCAGAATGTTTGTATGTATCTAATGCGCAGCGAATCAGCACTAAGTAACGTTGCCAAGAACGCTGCTGACCCACTGATGCTACTCAAGTTTGTCATCAAAGAAAACGGGACCTATTAGAGGCGGGATGAGGTGCCAACGTATCAGGGTACACTTGAAAGCACGCACTAATGGGTGTTTTGCAAGGGTGGCTTCGTATGCAATGAAGACTCCTAGACCAACAAGACCGAGGACCAACGGAACAAGTACGGTAGCTGAGCCCCATGGTGCAGTGATGCCGCCCCAGGTCAATCCTATCGTATAAGCGGCGGTGCTTGAGATGATAAGGAAGTTGCCTCTGGAAAGCACGGTGAGTAAATAAATAAATCACGATCACCATCTTCAGTCTTACATCCAGTCCATTCGCAAAAACTTTTCTCGATAACTGCCCGGAGGGATGGGCAAATCTAAAAGGAGCATAACCAATAGACACGCTACAGAGCAGATGGGAAGATTAAAGTCTCCCGCATGGGCTGAGCGTCTGAACCATTCCGGGATGTAGGGCTCTGAAACTTACAGAAAAGCCAGCGCCATTGTCCTTGAGTTGCGAGGCTGCCACCTACGAGAGGACCGACTGCCGCAGAAAGACCCCAGGCCCTGAACAAAAGGAGGGTTAACTTCCTTGCCAAAACCGATAGTCAAACATGTCTTACAATCCATATAAACCAGCATACACGCCGCGTTCTTCCAGGGTGACAAGATCGGCTAAGACGATCCCGGCGAGAGACTGAATACCGCCACCGCCAAAACCCTGTATGGCCCTGCCCGCGATGAACACATTCATATTCTTCGCGCCACCACATATACCACTTCCAAGTGCAAAAAGAGCTACGGTCATAAGAATGGTAGGCCGGCGACCGAACGTCTGAGCCAGGCCGCCGCTCATGGGAGTGAGGGCAGTGGCAGAAAGAGCGTAAGCGGAATCGATCCAAGTAAACTGAGACGCATGAAGAGTATTGGCAATCGTAGGAAGCGCGGTAGAGACAAAGGATAGCTCGAGGGCAGAGAGAGACAGGCAGATACACATAGAACTGAAGATGAGCCAAAACTTAAGGCCTTTCTTCGACAGCGCACCCCTTCCTTGTTGAGCGGTATCAGGAGCATTCTCTGAAGCTTCAATCGCAATCTGGAGATCGCTTGAGGGTGAGGCAGACATGATGCGGCGACAGTCAATGCACTAGCAGACGGGAGAGAGGAGGACTTGGGACTCTTTTAAGGAGTACGCTCACTCCCACTAGCAGGGCTGTGGTTCAATAAAACCCAAATGAACACTGAGTTACCAAAGTAAACCGGCAAAATAAGTACACCAACATCATTATGTATTCATGCTAGTCCCCGAGGATCAGTGTTTTGAGTTATTGCAAAGCTTGTTTGGGGTCAGTCAGAGTCGGCACCATCCCTATTCGGATGGATACATCCGATGCCTCATTAAAGGAACGGCCAGTGGTATCGAAACTAGTTTGGGGTTCGGAATGGAAATAATTCTCAAACATCATTGCCGTGGAACCTTGCCGGTGGCGTTATTGGAGAGTAAGAGGTACCGGACAGGAAGAGTGTAACGACCTCCAGCCGAGTGAGTGAGACTGGAGAAAGTGAGTGTCAAAAAAGGTAGTGTATGAATATGGTAGTCTAATTTAAAGCGTACCAAATAAAGCTAATAAAGCTACCGGCTGTTCTCTAGCAGGGTTGGAAAGACTTACGCTAATTGGACTGCCGTCCTCGTTCAAGTTTTTCGCGATCTGAAGTAAAGGATCCGACGCCCTCTCAGATTTCATAAGTAACGGTAATGACAGCGGAGAAGGTACGAATCATGCATGCTCGGGAAAAACACATTACACATATATGGCCACAATGTGTGCACATTCAAGATGATTCCCTAGAATCTTGGCAAACTTATCATACACACGATCCCAAAGCAGAACCTTTAACCTTTGTCAACGTAAATCCACCAACCTGTGGCGGTACGTCCCACTAGGCCGCTTTTGCAGCGATCTTGCTTCGCAACCTTTTCACACCATCGTCAGTAATCTTGTATCGCATGATCATCTCTTCAATTTTCTCCATCACTGAGTCGCGTCCTGGTAGTATT
>JBBPMP010000121.1:0-56669 GCA_038090395.1 Boletales sp. KT-2023a | reverse complement strand
TATGATCACACACGGAATATGATATAAGTGTCAGTATTTGGCTCGTGTATGTTCTGGTAGTTTGGACATATTCTAACATACTGGAACATCTCCGAGCATAGGCAAGGTTCACAGGGCCTCAGCCTTGAGCCAGACTTGGGACGGATCCGAGGGCGTGGACGCGTCTAGTAACTACAACATACGTTGCCACCGTATACGTATGTGCGATGTGCACCTCATTGACGGATCTTCCCCAGGAACTCGTTGCCGTTATTCTTTGCGCGGCGCTCGACGGGGCTTCCGTTCCCAGCCACCTTCTCTGCGTCTGCCGGATGTTTCGCGACATTGGTACAGAGTACATCTACACTCATCCACGGTTCACTTCCATACATCAACTACACCAGCTTGCGCTCTCGGCACGTTCGAGTGCCCTCCATCCACACGTCCTTATCGCACCCGTTTTCTTGTCGGTCGACCTGTCGGGGAAAACGAAGCATGATGTCCTGCTCCACCTCTCTGTTGTTTGATGTCACATCGCAATCTTGCCGAGTGTATTACGCGGGTGGCAGCGCATAGCGAGCCTGACGCGCGACTGAAACACATCCAACTACGGATGCGGGCTGAGGTCGATACACTCCAACGCGGACCCGCAAGTGTCAGGTAAGAGAGTACATACCCTCAACGCGTGATCCGAGCGATCTGCGATCGCACAGCATCAAGATCGTATGTATTGATTATCCCCAAAGTCCAGATACATTTGAATGGACAGGACCCGACCCCGACCACCACTTCTCCACTACTGTGAGTCTGTCACACCCCGTCTTTCGCGTTTACTATATTTGATTAATATAGTAAGATTATGCCATCGATAGTTTCTTGCCTCTTGGAGCAATTTTGCTCTTGGAAGCACATCAGAAAAATAGTAGTGACCAACATTAGTTTTGCGGGCATTATCGATGCGGAGGGCTCGTTTCCGCCCTTGATTGGGGACGTTCCCAGCCTACATGCCCTCTACATCGGCAAGGCAACGTTTTTGAATGCACAGGCGGTTGCTAGTATGTTTTGTTAGGGCAGGATGTCATGATTGGAGACAGTGCGACCGGCGGATGCCTATTCCGAGAGTATTTGGGGACGACGCTTGCGGCGATCGGATGTAGAGAAGGCTGTTCAAATGATATGTCGCCCAGAAGAAACGACCGCGGTGATCGCACATGTCAAAAGCGTCATAAGGTGCGAGAGGAGAGAAGAAAGGGTTACGGGCGGTAATTAGGTGGAAGGAACTCACATCCTAGATTGAATACGATCGGATTGGATGTAAGGGGATGGGGTAAATGGATTACAGGATGGACAGGCAATTTTACAACTCGACTTCGCGGATGCCATCTTTGTCGACCACCTTGATTTTATACCTTTCTGGACTGACTACCAACCGCTTCGATACTTCGTCGATACAACGTCTGAGCGTCACCAAGCCCTCCTCGAACGTTGCTTCCGGATTGTGGTACCTGAGAATAACAATCGGCAAGGTAATCATCGAGGTGTGAGGGCATAGCACTTACCTATCCAACAAACTCATTACAAAGTAGCTTCCATATCCGTGTGCCGCAAAGGGCACCTCCACTACGGTCCCCAGATAATCTACCCAGTAAAGAGTTGGCTTGTAGTCTGCAAGATCATATCCACCGATAAGGAGGTTGACTGTGTAGGGGTTTCTAGATCGCAGAGATTCTGCGAGCGAACGACGGATCCAGGAAGCGGCTGCAGATGGGCGGAGAGGGTAGAGGTTGCGGATTTGGTACAAACGAATGTTGCGTTCGACATACTCTGCAAACTGGAGCGTATCGCCTAAGAAAGTGTTAGTGTAAATGCAGTGGTGCACGTATAGAACTAACCTGGTTCGCCAGAATAAGCCATGAGCAAGTGTGAGCTCAATTCTTTGATTTTGTCCTGGTCATCCTTCATCTTGACTATGGATCTGGCGGCGGTGGTATCCGCTGCGATGATCACATAGCCCTTTCCGGTCAGTGCAAAGGAGGTCTCCATGTCGTGGTCGTGATCGTTGTGTATGTAGCGACACGCGTCGATGCTAGCCTTTAGGGAACGCGCGTCGGAATCGTTTGATTATTTATTTATTTTGTGACTTGGCTAATTGTATGAGTGGCGGTGCTCGAGTTAGATGATCATCGTCATCGACGTATGTGTCTACCCGACATCGGTACGGTGTTGACCCGGTGTAAAGGACCATATCTCTGACACCGTGGGTCCAAAATGCCGGCTCCACATAGTGGGATGCTTCATCCTGAGCCGGAAGTCCAGTATAGGGACTAGGTAGTTTATTAGTTGATCGGTTTTTGCGACTGTGGTGCCGCCGCCACCTGAGGTTTTCTCTCATCCGAGTCTGCCGCATCTGGTCCTGCGCGACCTGTCACGGCGGTGAAAGGGATGCGCTTAATTTCGAGCACCAACTCCCCCACATCTACGTCGATGACGCGTGAGATATGCCATGGTTATTCCTGCCCTGCTTACGTGGCACTACATGGCTTTAAGCGGGCCCATCTTGTGACGATGAGCGTATGCCCGTTTCCTGTACCTTTTCTGGGTACCGCTGTTACTCGCCGCAAATATGTTCAGAGGACCATCGTGGGGCCACCAGGAATTTGACACTGCAGTCAACCGCGCTTATCCGAACCTAGTCATACTTTTTCGCGCTTCTTGGGTGAAGTGTGATGCTGTTCAGGGTTGAAAAAATTAAAAAGCACAAAGAAGGTTGAATGACTACGGTTAACCGCGGTGTCAAATTCCCGATGCCCCTGGATTCAGATGGGTCAATTGAGTACAGTCCCCCACAACCTGCCCCATTGACATTCGTGACCAAGCAGCCGGAGGTTTTTTGTAAGCGATGTCAACCAGGCACAAAGAACCTTGAAATTATCCATCTCACGCGAGAATCTGGACGACCGTGACCTGCATCCTGAAGGGTAATGGATGTGCCAAGATTCTGGTATACAAGCGGTCAGCGTGGGTATCCAACGGCTTTGCTTGGGAAGTACACATCGGGAATTATGTGTACCTCTGCACCCAACTTCTCTCGTCCAACTGTTCCGCCAGATCTTCACGAGGCGCACGACAAGGCCACCATGGGAACATTTCTCTTTCAGGACGCTCCTAGAAGTACACGTCAAGGCAGTCTATGGATTTCGAGCGTATCCGCCAAGCAGTTATAATATATTTTTTGTGGTTCCCGCCCACAAGGTTTGCCACGACCGTCAAGGCCGCGATGGCGACTACATTCAACTCGAATGTTGCCAGCTTGCCAGGGCAAGGTGCTCTCCATCATCGTGTATCTGTATGTCAACCAAAGTCCTGAGCTGACTACGCAGAGTCTGTTTTCGCACCTGGGTCTACCCGGATCTAGACAGGAAGCCCGACGCGATTGTATCCGCATCAAGAAGCATCGTAGCTGAAGCTCCCTGCTACTCACGACAATTCGCCTCAATTTTAGCCAACCGGGTCATTTCAGCTTATTTCCATTTCGTGTCCTTCCGCTTGCGTTTCCGCATAAATATCACCTCATCCCTCTGCCCCATCCCGATATCCATTCCTTCCCTACACCTCTTCCATTAGTTCTCAATGTCGTCAAGAACCTCCTCTGCTTATGCCAGTGCTGCCTCTACTGCGTATGAGCCGTATACTTCGTCGTCGTCTACAACTTCCGTCCTCTATGGCGGTGGCACCTCAAAAGAATCGGAACCCGTACGGAAGATTTGGGTCGATCCCCACTCCCTATCCAATTGCGGGGATGCCTCACAAATTCAGGGCAATGTGTCGGCTGATGTCAAACAACTCATCCTGAACACCTTCATTGCCTACGGTGCTGGCGACGAACAATGCTTCGGTCACCACGTTGCCAAGGCCGTCAAATTTGTCGAGATCAACGCCTACGACTGTAAAGAAAAGCAAGGTCGAATGGAAGCCATTACAACTGCAGAAGTGGTCGTCAACAAAAGTAGGTGGCCTCGTTCACGGCCAGGAGTGTCCTCTGATTGTAATCTAGGCATGCTCAATGGGGCGGGAATGCTTCACGGCGGATGTCTTGCCTTTTTAATCGATAATTGCTGTAGCACACCCCTCGTTGCCCTGGGTTTGATCTTGAACATAAACGGAGTTGGCGTCACCCAAACGATGAATGTCAACTTTCATGCTCCTGCTCCTGCGTCAGTTCGTTATTTGCTCTGACCGGAACACGTTCGGCTAACATGACCGTACAGGGGCTCGTGTCTTCGAATTATCAGTACCTCCATCGCTATGGGCGGGCGCATCATGAGTGCTCGGTGCGAGGTAAGCAATCCTGAGATCTGTATAACGTGTATGAATGACCCTGAGTCCAGGTTATCAACAAGAACACGGGGAGTGTCGTGGCATCCGCGTATCTCAACAAAATGCAACCCGCCATCTCAAAACTATAGGAACCATGCTGTGCATTTGGTTTATCCCTCATCATCTGGAGACACATAGATACTGTATTGAAACTGTTCCCTGTAATCCTGCCACATATACCCCGCGCATTCTGTATTATCCATACATGTCTTTCTGGTCATGAAATGATACCGTTTTGCCTTCTTGGAACATAGATTCTGTAATGATCCAGAATGGAATTCCTCATGCTGGATGCCAAACTTGTGACTGAAACGTGATGGCACAGGCATTGGCACGGTTTCACGCACCTGTCACTGATGGATAACTTTCCATTACAATCAACGGTCTTATCCAGTTTGAGGGAAAAGGTGTACACGCGAGCTTCCACCCGGTGGCGCACGGTGGCGCGTCACTGTCTGCATGTCAATGTACACCCTCCATGTGCAGATTTTTCAGATCACGCACAGACAGCCCCGAGAAGCAATTGCCCATGCGAAGGCGACCGTGGACAACAATTTTAGTACAGAATCCCGTTCACATAGACTTTAGGCTCCGCCGCCGTGTCGACATGATGCCGGGTTTGGTGTATGGACTCCCGGCGAAGCACGTTGCCAGCACGCACGCTTGTCACCATGCCCACACGGACCGATCAAGTGGCAAGTGCGTAGGAACGGCGTTAGCGTGGCCATCGAAAAAAAAATGCAATCTTTGCCTTTGGCTGGGCCCGTACCCGCGCAAAGAAAGCACGACGACTTGGAAACCCGTGTCGGGTTACAAAATACGGCGGGGAACCGTGATGGGCGGAGAAAAATGTGCAGTTGCAACTCAAAAATCCCCGCGGCAAAGTCTAAACAGAAAAAGAGAAGAACTAGCAGAAAGAAGGGATCCATGCCAACACTACGGCCTGGCCACACGAACAGGACGCGATGGGAGTATATATGTCCTCGTGCCAGAAATCCCCGCACATCGTACCATTTATCTTGCACGATACGTAAGCGAGTGTAAACGCCTTTCGCGCCGGTGACTTTTGGTTCCTTAGTACCGTGATGGCGAATTCTATGCCCGGCTTTTCTTTCGGCCTGATAAACAGGAAGCTGAGGATAAGGACATGTAGGCAATGGACGATATTGTGTCATGACGATGAGATCATCGACCCATGTCATTCCCTTGAAACTTCACATTGTCAGATGGCCCTTACATGGTCACACTGGAAGAACTGATCAAACGTGCCCTGGCCCTTGTACTATTTCTGTTTGCGCACTCCAAACTATTCATTCAAGACGGCTTCTCCGTCGGATAATATGGATTCCGACGACCGTAGGAGATTTGTTTTGACACAGAGTGGCTCCTCGTCGCCGTTCAAAAGCCTCACCTCACCAAACATGGACATCTGGACACACAGAACGGCGACAAAAAGGAAGGCAGGGTGATTTTCAACACCGCAACTGTATAGCAAAAAGATGCACTGCTGTCACCGGCGACATGTACGCGCTCGAATGATCAGGGAAAGGAAAGTGCGATTGAGTAATACATACCACGTGTCGCAGGCCCACAGGCTGAAACGCGCAGACGTGACATTGGTTCACAGGCTCCCCACCTTACGGCTTTTCAAACGAAAGTTACGAAGCAACACTCTGAGAGTCTGGGCGCCCGTCCTCTGAGGCATGTTGCGACGGACCTGAAATGCATGCACTGCTGTCCAGATGCGATGTGCCTATGGCCGTCGGCTACGTGCGGCGGGCTATTCAATCGCGCGCGGGCGCCATCTTTCGTTTCTTGGGAAACACGGTTGGGAATTGGCAGCCGGTGGGCGACACTATTTTTGTTGAGATTCACTGAGGTTGCGCACAGTTGCACAATGCCCCTTGATGCGAATCCGTCGATTCGAGCGCCCTGCATCGGTCCTATTATTGGAATGATTCCGGTATCCCGCTCTTCCATCACAGATCTTGTGGATACTCTAATAGATTGACGTACAGTGATCCGCAGGTTCAAGATTTAGTGTCGCACATGTTACACGTATGTAGCATGCTGGCCTCGACCAGGAGTATGATATCCACTCTCTACTTACTCGTGCAGGAAGGGTAGTAAAGGCCGGACATTGTAGTTATGCAAAACTTCCGACGGTTTCGGCTTGTAAACCCCTGAGGAAAATAAGATGCATGTGTGGTCTTCAAAATTGATGATTGCATCCAGGACCCAGTCACTGCAGAGGTCACACACACTTTCGATGGAACAACACGTTGGGTCTGCGCAGCCATAAAACACTCGTTTGGCAGAGTAAAACAATGACCATGATAGTCAAACGTTCTGAGGGAATGTCGGGGCTGAGTCGGCTTTAGCACGGATCACTGTAGAAAAGTATTATCCCGTTGAATACCAAACTGACGATCAAAACCTGTGTTTAGGGATAAATCAAAAGGTGAGCAGTAGCGAGCCCAGGGCTCCTGCGTTGCCAATGATACGGATCGGAAGTTGATGCGGCCTTGATGTATGGACAGGGCCCCTAGCCTATGGCTTTTTTTTTTCTTTTGAATTCCTCGTTATGTTCACTCGCGAGCTACTGATAGCTCGGGGAATTGATCAACACCTAGCAAGTGGGTGTGGGTGTTCGGTGATCCGGACTCCGAGCGCTTTTTTTTACATATACATATGGATTTAGATGACACCACTGGCAGTCATTGCTTCGTACACATTTATAAATACAGACAGGATATCAGCAAGCTTGGGACGGTATTACCGTTTGTTTGGTTCGCATTGACGCAATCTTACGTTGTTCGGATAAAATTTGTCGCATCCGATACACAATCGGCCGATAATCTGGTAGGGGGAGCAATCGGCGGGGTAGAGGTGACTGCCGAAGAGACTGGCGCTGCCATAGGATTCGAGTCGTGCTCCACTTTGGTAGGGTCGGGTAGAATGAGTCCTGTCAAATTGATGTAATTTTTTTCAACTACAAACTTTATGCCTACGAGCGGCACACCATAACGGTGTTCCGTGTCCCATGAATTCACATATATACCTAACCGAACTAAAAATAAATAAAAAAGTGGATCGCAAAGGAAGCGCTCCGGATTACCGGACTGAGCATCATGATTCATGATGCGTCGTGCTTTCCATACTTTCCTCTTGTCAGAACCGTCATTTGAGTTCCGCGAATTTACCGAATAGTCAAAGCGGCAATTACGTGGAGGAACGGAATCACAGGTACCGCGCGCTAACACCTGCCACTGGCAGAGTGACGCTCAAAGCAGCCGACCGTCCACTGACAATCAAAAAAAGGATGAAAATTATATTGAACAGCCCGAGAGTCGTCTGTTAGTTTGCCTCTCACTCTCCAACAAATTCGAGTTATCAAGTTTCGTCGGAAGCACCATTTGACAGTGATAAAGTATCAGAATTAATGCGAAAATTGCTATTCTACGAAAATAATTGTACATAGGATGAGGATGTGAGGGCGATAACAGTGGAACCAAGTCGAATACAAATATGGCGATGGAGTAGGGATGGAGGCAACTAGATAACTGTCCTTGAATTGAGATTCAAGAAGAAGGAGACTGAGGCAGGGAGGATAGAAGAAACGATATCATGTCCTCTGGCAGTCGCACCTTCGCATAGCACCGCATCCGGGTCCGGAAATCTTACTAGCAATCCACAGCGCTCGTGTACCACCCGCTAGAGATGAATCACTGGCTCACAGCAGGGGCAGATCTTTTAAGCCAGGGGTGATTACAAGCCGCAGAAAGGGAGAGACGATAGCGAGGATCGAATTCAAGAAGCTTGCAAATGAAATCCTTTGCTGCATTTGACAAGTGTGATCGCACCTCAACGAACACTAAACGGGTCCCTCCACTTACCATCCTCAGAAACCTGAAGCCTGTCGAGAGGCGTCCAGTCAATGATGCGAGTCGCAATGCGAAGCTTGATATCTCGTTGAGTTTTGTCCTCCATGAAAGGACTCTCCTTTGTCAACCTTATAGTCTCGGATACAGTACCGTTCCGTGCGATGAGTGGAAACTACTTACATTGAAAAAACAATGACACCGACACTCCAACTGTCCACCAAGTGGTCATAACCCAGCTGTTGGCCCGTTTGCATGACAACTTCAGGCGCGAGATAGCTGGGAGTGCCACATATTGTCTATGAACACGCCCATAAGATCAAAAGTAAGAATAACAACCATCACAGCGAACCTTGAGGAAAGTGAGGTTGTCGACGAGCTTCGCGAGTCCAAAGTCCGCAACTTTTACGATAGGTGGATTGTCCGAGGTCAGCAACACGTTCTATGCGAACGGGGTCCATACATCAAGAGAGAGCCAAAAATGAGTGCATTATATGAATCAGACCTCTGGTTTCAAGTCTCTATGGGTGATGCCTTTTCCATGGATATACTGCGCGAGAGTCAGGCATCACGGTAGAAAGATCAAAGAACGCGCACAGCGAGAGCGTCGCAAAGTTGTCTTGTGATGTGAACGGTCATGGCCGCATCTGCACGCGACACCTCAGTATATTGCGCAGCTTTGGAAATCCAAACAGAACCCACCGAGACCGTCCGTCTTGATAATAAAATCCAAAAGATCTCCTCCGTCGACAAACTCAAGGACAATGTCTACGAGCACGGAGGTGAGACAGGTGCCGAACAATGGCTGGCGAGACAAACATACAGACGTCACCCCGGTCTCTGAAGACTTCTTGAAGCTTGCAAATATTGGGGTGGTTCAACTCCTTGAGGATGGCGATTTCGCGCTTGAACGCGTTGTCTGCCTTGTCGCCATCTACCTTCTCGTTCGCAACGACATCACGAATCTTATTCTCCTGGATAATCTTGATCGCAAACCATTGGCCAGTCGCGCGCGAGATGGCTTTCACAACAGTGGCAAAAGAGCCCTTACCAAGCTCATGGCTGATGTCATAGAATGTGTGTACATCCCCCTGGGTTGCACCAGCAGCGGTGTGTCTATAGATGAAGCCTTGGAAAGCAAGATGTCAACGAGCGTGTAGGAGAGACGTGTCAAGCTACGCACGATAGTCCTCTTCACTTCCAGGTTGGGGAGTGGGGGTCCCAAAAGCAAGCTCATTTCCCTCTTTGAGGATCGCGGTCTTGTCCCTGCCGATCTTGATACCATTGATCTGTATCACGAACACGGAGGCGTAAGCGACATGCCACATAGGAAAGGGCAACGCATCGGGGCGCACAAAGGTACCGTTGGAGGAGTAGTCTGCCACGATCACGGCAGACTTGTCGTTTTCTTTGCCGTCCCAGACGACACGACAATGTCTGTTGCCTGGAGAAATGCGCGTTTGTACTGCGCGAGATGACGACGCGGAGCGGAAAGAGACACATACTAACTTTTCCTCCTGCGAGGATAATTTCATTTTCCTTGTTGCGGCCAATGCTGATGACTGGATGGGCTTTGTAGAAATCAAGGCGCTGCAACAGAGGACTGCATGGCTGCAGAAACCCCCAAAGGTCCGAGTAGAGGTCTGAATCACTGTCAGCTTGAGAGGAAGAAAAGGGTTGGGTGGACTGGGTGGCTTGCTGTGTTTGCTCTTCCATGGTCTCGTTGATGTCCATGGTGTCTTTCTACTTGGTATTGCTGTGTGCTTGCAGGCAAAAAGATGCGTAGTGCCTTGCCATCCTTGAACTTCTTTACATAAATAAAATCCTTTGTTATCTGAATCGCCGTGTCAACGAGCACCCTGAGGGCCCAGACTCCGACCGGATCGGCTTGTTGCGGAAATGTTACTGTCCTCGTACATTGTGAAGCAGGGAGTCGTGCCTCTAATTCTAGAGAAACTGCTCGATTCAACAATGTCAGATCTGTTATGATATCTGCATCAGCCTTGATAGCTCGAATGTTGTCCCGCCCGTTTATGTAAACGATCTAGATTTGATGGCTGCCAACTTCAATGCACTTGAAAACAAGTCGATGTCTGCATTCTAAATTCACCCTATATACGCCAAGCAAGCTCAATAAGCATGTTACAAAACCAAATGATTCCCAACAGCGATCATGAGCGATCGCATCCATCTTCCTCGTCCCCCTGCACTTGTTGATCCGGCTGGCGATCAACCGCCAAGCGTGCCAGTGCCTTCTCCACCTCTTTCCCCCAATCTGTCGTCTGGCACAGATACGTGCCCAAAATGACCACCCAGACCATTGCGATCGTCAGACCCCACCACAAACCAAAGAGAGCCCAATCATGCTTGAACGTCAACCACAGCCCGATCGGGAAACCAAGGAAGTAGTATGCACTGATTTGCTTGTCAGTAAGTGTTTCGAGTGTCCGGGCAGACCCCGGACCGAGCGTACCTGATATTGATGGTGGCACCCAATGTCTACAGAACAATATTCTCAGTCGCCTCGTTGAATAAGCTGTGGCGCTCACTTGTTTACCCCGTGCTCGCAGTATGCCAGAAATCACGGCGCCGCAGTCATCGAATACCTGCACTACCGCCACCACAGGGAGAACAGCAGCCACCATCGCGACCACCACTTGACAAAAATAGTTGCAATGAGCAAACCTGTATACATAAACCTGGGTCGTAGACCTATACCTGGATCGCTATTAAACATATATCCCCACTTAGTTCGGAAGGTCACAAGGATGGTGCTTGAATATGTCCATCAAATCACACAAGTCAGGGAAAGAACCACCAAATGGATGCACACCTTAAAAATATTCCGAGCACGACGGAGAGGAACAGGGCCGCATTCGCAGCAACACCGGCCCGACGTGCATCCCTCTCTCCAAGAAGGTTTCCGATACTGTAAAGACATCAGATATGTACATTGATCATCCAGATGGAAACCAACCGAACGGAAGCTGCAATCCCCAATGCAAATGGGCCTTGGAATGTACACGAAATTGTGGAGAGCAATACCGACTGTGCTGCCAAAGTCGTGGGTCCAAGTCTACAGTTCGGGTCAATTCATTCCTCTCGCATTAATCACGCCCCGTACAGGCTGGCAGCGACTAAGATGACCTATTATGAGTTAATCTACAATAGCAACGATTGGCTACTCACGTCCAACTAATTCCCAGGACCACCACTCCGTCACCACCTGACCTTTACTCGTGGGCATGGAAATCAACGATGGATCGCAAGATTATCGATTGGTGTCATGAATGCTCACCGACACTTCCCACACTTAACTTCGCCAACGAACCTAAAGAGGTTAGACACTTTGATGAAATAGGGTGCCATGCCGTCCGTTTCACGAAAAATAGGCCATAGACGATGGATGCGACGGAAATTAGATTATACGAGATGGAGGTCGCGATTGGGGCTCCAACAAATCCAAGGCGCATTGATTCGGGTCCCCAAACTGAAAACGCCATCGAATTTCATCAATGATCACCCAGGTATGCAAGGAACTCACCAAGGAGATAAGTCAGAGCAATGTTTATCGGAGCAACGCAGACGATGATCCGCGCAGGGACATCAAACAGGCCTTGAAGTGATGGTGAATTCATTATGCTGTAACGACGATAGAGTGCCTACCCTGGGCCTGAAAGTATCGGCTGGGAGGGGTGATTAACATGGTGTGGTGGAGAGAGAGAAGGCTCACCGAGAAATGCAATTGAAGGAGTACGCCGGAAGACTCAACGAGGCCCACCTCAAGTAAATGGAGGCATATTTTGCGACCGCGGGATCTTGCTTGAGTGCGAGAAGAATAGCCTCACCATTAAACCAGATCATATATATAGGCTGATGATATAGCAATGATACACCTGGTTGTCACGCTATAAAGCGAGTACTTACGACCAACATGATGAGTTGTAAAACGACTAAACTCAAACCCAGGCATTAAAATGTAATTCGATAAGTGATGTAGCACATACCCATGCGTTGGGTCCATAATCCGACCAGTCGTGGGTTATCTGAAGTCCACGCGCTTGGCAGAACGGTGTCCAAGGCACTGGCCATTCCCTGGATGAGACTGAGCCCTGTTACGTTGGCGGTCATGAAGCCAATGGTTGCAGCAGCGAGTGTGATTGTGGATATATGACCAATGGCAATCACTGAGGACATGATGATACTATGCTCAAATACGTGTGTACTTGAGAAATTGGTTTCAGCAAGTGCACCTAAGGAGAGGGAGTGGAATGGACTACGAACCCAAACACGGGAAGGGCATATTTGACGAGGGTTTTGACCTCGCACCAGAAGACAGACGATGAGGTATAGTTTCTTCGTAACGCGTGGTCTTCCGTGCCAGACATCAGAGGAGTGAGCAAAGGCGTTCTCTCCGAGGGGGAGTCAGAATCTACAGAAGACATCCTTGCTTTTTCTTTGGGAACCATGTTGGAAGTGAAGGAGTTTATCGTGGACGAGGTAGAGGAATGTGGCGTGCATTCGCCATCAGAGAGATTCTCGTGGGGTGGAATGGCATCTTGCCGAGGGGGAGATGAGGGTGCGTCGGATGGAATGGTGGTAACCATCAGACACTTGGTGTGACAAGGACGTGGCTGGGGAAGCGAACCTGAGGCCGGGGATTGAAGACTTTATATGTTTTTTTTGGCGATGCATACGTATGGTGAGTCATGTGGGTCTTATCACGTAGTTGTCGGAGCGGAGTCAAAGCCTATCTTGACCTCGCCGTCAGGCTGCCAATCTGTGAAGAAATATAGGATAAAGTACGCGGGAGACAATGATGCGGAGATGGCATTCCAAAGTACACACTTCAATAACGCTGGCGAACAAATCTCTGGAGTTCAAATGACTCTACGCTCAGCGGATCGAGTCACAGAACATATGATTGCGGCGACCCAAATCAAGGCACATCGATGGATCAATGGAGATTTCACGACCACCGACGATAAACCGCAACGGACACTTCTGTCACGGCATGTCGGTGAAAAGGCGCTCGACCGTATGGGCAATTGAACAAGCCATCATGTACGTTTCAGTGACTGCAACAATCCTTGTCGTTGCTCTGAATCACTGCGCGTCGTTTTCTCTTCCGATGGGCACCAGGAAGGGTTGCCCTCTGGATGTGTAGTCCTAGACCTGCGGACGTTGAAGGTAGATAACGAGGGAATATTAAAATTGTTGCTGAGAGTATCCTAGTCCATGTACCGTCATCAGAAGGCGTACTTCTCCGCAAGAAGTCTAGGGTCATACGTGCTCGTAGCAACTGTGAACAGGGCCGAGTCAGCGCGCAACTGCTCTAAATCCGAACTGACACCACCGCAGTCATCCAGACCCCACGCAAAGCAGAACGCCGTCACGTGATGACTCCCTCCTACATTGTTCGCGTCTTGCATTTCGTTCATATTCGCCACTTTCAAACGAAGAGCGCGTCACAATGAGGACAATATTAACCGATGACGACGGTTCTGAATGGTCGATTGAAATTCTCGATGACGACCATGTCAATGCACTCGCAAAGCCTGTCAAACAAACACCTCCAACAACCTCAAGCTCCCCGTGTGTCCGGGATGAGTATGTTCCGTCCACACTTTATCTATCAAACGACATACCTCTCTAGAATCCACCCGTTACTTCTGAACGACTTCTCGACAACGGCCACGGGAACCCATTTGACTGGTCAAGAAAAAGCAAAACGCGTCGATTTCGCTACACACCAAACACAATGTTCCGCCATACTCCCAACGGTATTGAGTCAAGTGAACCACCGAGTCCCTATCACAAACCGTGTCAAAGCCGAAACACGTCCGCCAAAAAAGTATTCAATTCCAAATCCATTGCTTCATGTTGAGTGAGTACAAAATTCCAGAAACGGAGAGAAAAGACAAAAACTGATTCTTCATGTAGTGAGCAGGTTCATCACAAAAAACAGCATTCCCTTGAGGTAACCCCACTCACCAGAGCCAAATCATCAAATTCGTCGACGCAGAGCACCTCAGCCAAAATTGATGAAGAAGAATCGTCCCTTCCCGTATATTCCTTCATGGAATATGACAACCCGCCGGCCGTAGTGTACACCAAGTCTGAAAGCGAAGCTGATAGTCTCGTGCAGACCTTGAGTGGGTGAGGCATTGTTCTGCGTCTAACGTTCCAATTTTCGGGCTGAGTTTCTCTACAGTCCTCTTGGTTTTGATCTCGAGTGGCGCGTCATGTGGCATCCAGGTGCACAAGAAAGGCGGACAGCCCTGGTACAACTATGTGACCATCACACGATTCTGCTCATTCAAGTTAATAGTATGAAACGTGCGTGTTACATGTGTCCTCCAGCTCTCCAGCTACTGCGTGCTAGCGTTTAATTGCAGGTTTCCCCAAGAAACTTGTGGTTCGTCGTACATTTCCGCCGGGTCACCCTTAAGTCTGAATACACTGACAGGAAATCATTGAGTCAGCAGACATCGTGAAAACTGGCGCCAACATCCTCAGTGAGTTTCACCATCGGATAATCAGATCACTCCTCACCCCATCCCTGTTAGACGACGGTGAAAAACTTTACCGGGATTTTGGGATTCGAGCCAAGGGGCTCGTCGAACTCGGCGCTTTCGCTACCAGGGCCGATAACAAATTTAGCACTGTCTATAATCGGGAAATTGTCAGTCTTGCCAAGATGGTGGCCATGTACCTCGGCAGGACGCTTCTCAAAGGTAAAGTGCGTACTTCGAATTGGGAAGCTCACCTTTCGCACAGCATGGTTGAATGTGAGGCCGCATGTTACCCGGTGCATGATGTCCGGGTCACTGACACGCCTCCACATTCTCCAGACGCAGCAAACGACTGCCATTGTGCACTCATGGTATATGATAGAATACAGGAGATTGCTGAAAGGGATGGCAAGAGACTGGACTTACCGATGTACTCATGCCAAGTCAATCCGCGCCCAATGAAACCAAAGTCGGGCTCGCAACCAAATTTTCCGCAGAATCTCACCAGGTCGACAAGACCGATCATGCCAAGCTACTGCATTCCTGAGCCGCCACGACCCCAACAGCTGCGTGCATATAAGTTATGGCATGTAGACAAGATGCCGCTTGACGAAATGTGCTTGAAACTCCGGATGGGTGACAGAGTTGAGCCGCTGAAAGAGGGCACGGTCATGTAACTCCCTCCCTGATATCCCGGCCACGTACTGACGTTGGTGCTTGATAACGACTGTTTAGATCGTATGTTGTTGGCGCCTTACAGGCAGATCCTCGACTGCCGTTCGACATGAACGATCTCAAGGCGCTCGTGCACATGGAGGCCGGCAGTTGGCAGCGACACCGACAATGGATTGCATCGCGCGAGTGATGCGGAACCATATCTTTATTCGGTACATCACCTGGGTTATTATATCCTCTTGTTTGCAGCAATGGTATATTTGCTTGATCTATCTGTTTTTCTGTTTTTTACTTCATGACAATTGATTCCACTTGATGTGAAAAGTGTCACTGTGTGTGTGCTTCATTGGCCAAGTTGATGCATATATATGTTGTATTGGTGACCTTGACAAGGCAAGGTGCAGCCAATGCCAATGTTCATATCATTGTATGCTGCACTTTGTACACACATTTTCCATCCTGCTGATGAGATTGCTGCAGACATACCTTACACTCAGCCATGTGTCATGATGGACACAAACCATTGGTGATATGGATCTCAGTGAATTGTATTGGAGGATTGTCTTCATGATCCATGGGTCAAAGAGACCTTGTCATGGTGGTTTATCCATGAAATACGTAAAATCTATAGGTGTCGGTGATTGGAGCTTTTCATTCTATGTGACTTGTCCATTAAGATACATACACAATCTACCCCTGCGTTTTCAACGCGGTTTCCGCGATCGACCAATGCGCTGGTACCGGCAAGCTTGGGTAAACCATCAGCGGTCCGGCCTGGCGTTCTCTACCATGACCGGGAGTGGAGCCCATCGAGCACTCCCGACCCTACATCTCGAGTATGCCACTAACAGTTACGGCCATGGCATCCGATATAGGTAATAATCACTGCGATTAGTGATGCCCTTGCTTGTGTTTTCCCGGTCGTTCGACGGGCCGCGTGACTCGCCATACCCACCATACATACCCAAAAAAAAGGAGGATCAAACAAAGAGAAGCAAAGGATTTCACGACTTTCAAAAAGGAGGAATAAATCGAAATATGAACACAACGAAAAAAGACGCCGAAGGCGTATCACACCCGTGGCACGAGCATTATTGCGCATGGGTCCATCACAGAAAGACTTGGGGTGTGCGATTGCGATTGCGACTGCAGCCGCGATGGAGATGAGGACAGCGACGGTGGCAGAGAAGATGAAGGACATGGGAAGTCAAATTGTGATGGTGGGTTGATCCCGAAGTCGTCCACAGAACTCGCGGCAATGTTGGGGCAGTCGTACTATTAGCCATGTAGGAGGGAAAAAATTAGCCGAATCCGATCAATCTAGGGACGCTAAGCAGACGCACCTTGTCTTTGTCGTTGTCGACCAACTCGCGCAGCAAGAGACGTGAGTTGAGGCTACCAGGCAGGATCAGTGCCAAGTTGTCACTGAGGTATGGCGGAACGATTGTGCTTACACACCCAGGAACGAATTTAGATAACCTGACAAGATATGCGTAGAAACATTTGTAAAAGAAAACGCGGGAAAACATACAATGGCTCATAAGAATATAGGGTACGAGGAACGCGCCATTGGATGGGCACACCAAAAACTAGCGCGGCGTTCTGTATGTCAGAATCGGTTGACCCATGAACGCGAGATCGTACCAGCACGAGAAAGATAGTCACGTCGATGCTAAAAGGAAAAACTTGAGGTCAAGGCACTCAAGCGCAATGACAAAGCAAGGTACCTTGTCAACAGACCAACATTGACGACAAGGATCGTTAACCTTGTTATTAGACCCCCCAATCTATCCCCTCGGCTTCAATATTATTTAACCGGTCGGAGACAAGACTTACCGCCCAATTGCAGTTCTCGACTTGTGGAACAAGTATGCCTGTGAGCCAGCGATCAAAAGATCACATGCTATCGAGGAGAGGTAAAATATCAGTGCAGAGAGCTAGGTAGATGCGTGGCGTTACATATAGCGATAATTGATGTCATGAGGTGAGGCACAATACCGGATAAAAGCTGACTGACGTTGGTTCCGTGGGTGCTTTCCCATTCTGGGGTGGTCACGCTATCATTGTCTCGGTCAACAGGAGGCGACAGGATGCACGCTAGCGACGCACGTCTCTGCCAACATAGCTAGATAGTGCTTGTGAAAATTGATAGACGTCCAAGGTCGTACGAGGCATACCTCCGCCAAAGCCTAGACCAAAATCAAGTTAAGCACGCCTGAGTAACTCCGAGAGACGAGGACTGGCCTAGTGCAATGAATGCCAATACGACCTAATGTGATCAAACTCAAGATTTCATGGAGGGCAGGATCAAAGTGCCACTTACGATCGGAACGGTCAACCACCGATTGCAAAAACTCACTAGAGGCACGAGGTAAGATCAAATGCCTACTCGCTCGATCGAATAAGTACTGACATCTCCAAATACGGTGTGCATATGTCCTAATGGAGAAAAGAGGCCAAGATGATTGCGACAGACCGATGGGGTCAAATTCACGCACAATTGCACCCCAAATGCGATTACAGACTGGCCGACGCCGTCAGAGTCATTGCCAAGTGAGTGATATCTAAGGAAGGTGCCTTACAGAGATGCCCATGGATGCCTGGAGACAAGCTCAAAGGGGGACAATTACAAATGGATGCGATGTATATGCGTACCTCGAACGGGCTGTGTCGAATGACAAGGTCAATCGGTGAAAGACGCAGGAGGGAATGAACTTGCGCGGTGACATAACCCAACATGACAATGTCTCCTGCCCAGACGATCGTATATTGATATATCGACACGGATACGAGCACGATCTGAGCCGTGCCAAGAATGCTGGTGGTGGGACGATGAGTTCGCGTACGCGTTGATGAGGATGGTTTACCTGAGGAATGCGACCTAGAGAGGCGAAGAGTGAGCTGAAGCGACGCAGAAGAGGTGGAATGTACTGACGAGAATCTTTGTGTGGCAGTTGTCTTTAGGGAAAGAGTGAAAATAGTACCACGTTTGTGCCATGGTGAGGCCATACAACCTATATGAGACGACTGATGTGACGTCTTGTGAGACTCGAGAAGAGTGGGCGCATACAAGCTACAGAGGACGACACCTAGCAGGACGCGTTAGGGCTCGTCGTCGTCGTCGGTGTCACACGACACCACATACCGAGAAAATGGGATCCGATGAGAGAGATGATGCGGAACATGGCGGTGGTGGTGGTGGGGAGAGAGAGAGAGAGGGAAGAAAGGGAAGAGAAGGGGTGTGGATGGTCCTCCTTACATGCCGCGCTCTACGGAGCAACTTCGAGGACGATTATCGAAGAACGAACAAAATCATCGCAGATCCCTGTAAAATAAAATTCTGTCCGGCGTGCGATCGTGAACTTGTTCGTGTCATTGATGCACATTCGAGTTCAGAAGGGAAGCCGCGTCGACGCACATCGCGGACGAATCCACCAGATACTGCGATTACATAAGCGAATCCCCATTATGCCTCCAGACTATCTGTACCGCAAGTATATCGATCTCATCCGCAATGCGTCCAGCAAGTATGTCAACTGGGATCCACTCTACGAAGTCGCGGTCTGTTTCCTCATCGCTATCCCTCACTGAGAGCACGATTGAACTAGACTGCCAGGTCGGCTCCTATGGCATCATCGACAGCGAGACGGGACTGTTGAAGATAGAGGGCAATATTTATGACCCCAAGTTCAAAGAGGAGTTGGACCTCGACAACGTCCAAGTCAACATGGCCGACTTTCAACCACAAGAAGGATCGATCGAGGACGATCTCATCATCAGCACCCGTGGTGCTAAGCGCCAGGACTTGGACAAGGACAAAGAGACGTCAGTGACCTGTTTTACATGGCATTTGAACCCCACCATACAGTCACAGGGAGGTCCCTGGACTCGCCGATGCATCCATCAAAGGAAAATGGGTTTTCGACCCGCGCGATAAGCGTGATGCAATTCTGATCATGCACAAACCTCGCCAAATTTCCATTCCTCCGAACATGGTGCTCGAACGTCTTTTCCTGGTCGACGCGCTCGTCGATAAAGTGCTCGTCACAAGCAAATATGTCTGCTCTGCGTATTCCATGTACCTTTCAGAAAAGAGTACGGTCCCTTGTTTGTTTTCCTTCACGTCGTACGCTCTGCTGACGGCAACCACCGATCCAGCGACTGCCTCCTCATCAAACAATTCAGTCTCTATTGCTCTTCTGTCTCAACCGTCGACCACTAGCGATTCCGAGAACACGACGGATGCCAGCGGTAGTTTGACTTGGTGGACCGATACCACTACGGGCGTCTTTCGCAAGGGAATTGATGGGGAAGGCAAATACTCATTTACACCTCTTTCTGTCATGAAGCGTCCCATCAAACGAATCAGGAGACACTTCAGGGACAAAATTCGACCAGAGCCAACGGGCGATGAGTTGTTAGTCAAATTCTCTTTGCGTGTACGTTAAAATCCTACCTTGTTCACATCCCTCCGCCAGCTGGTACTTTGAATCCGCACCCTGGGACCCTCTTGATGAAGAGGGTGTGGAGGATCCTCTCGATCCCGGTCCGGTGAGCTGAACCTCAGCCTTGCCATCCACTCCTCACACAAGGTACTGCAGGAGGAACAGAGAGTTGACCCATTTGCACAAGTCTTTGAAGCAGCAAGGAGGAGGAATGACCCTCTTTTGCCTCGCAGTGAACGTCGCCCCCCTGCCCCTCCAAGCGACGACGACGAATTTTGATGCCTCTCTGGTCTCGTGGGCCTGTCATCTTGGTGTACAGCGATGTAAAGTATTATGTACCATGTCACACTTACCAAGTCAGTGTATACTCTAACGATCGTCTTTTGAATCTGTAGCCACTGTAAAACGTTATGATATGTCGCTAGCAGATGCAATCTTTCAGTGCGAACTTTTTTGGTCGAGGAGACTCGTCGAATTTCAGTTCCGTTTCGGTTCACAATCGAGCTTTAGCTCACTCTTCTTGGTTTCCTCGATCTAGTATATGATGACGTTATTCATCATGATGTTCATAGCCAACTGACCTTTCATGTCGACTTCCACGGATATCTTTCAAAACATTTTCTCTACACCAGAGGCAACCTCCATCTGGTCAGACCGAACCCGTACCGCCAACTACCTTCAATTCGAGGGCTGTCTTGCACGCGTGCAAGGAGTTCTCGATATCATCCCTGACAATGCTGCTGTCGAAATCGACACCTTTTGCGCCCGGGTTGACAACGTTGATTTCGAAGAGCTCAAACGAGAAACAGACAGGATCGGTTATCCGGTTTTGGGATTGGTAAAGCAGATCGTGCGTGGGGTCAACATGAGGCACCAAGGCCTCGGAGAGTGGGCGCATTACGGTGCAACGACGCAGGTGATGCTGCCTTTGACACCCCACGGTGGAATTCTGACCGGATTCGATAGGACGTGACAGACACCGCGACCGTCCTTCAGTTGGCATCGACGCTCGAGATCGTGTCAGCGTCGCTGGAGGACATCACCAAGGGGCTCGGCGCGCTTGCGAGACGTCACGCCGTTACGCCCATGGCGGCCCGTAGCAACCTCCAACAGGCTGTCCCGATGACCCTGGGCTTCAAACTGGCCCGTCTGTTTGCAACCTTTCAGCGTCATCGACAGCGTCTCGAGCAGCTCAAGGAACGAGTGCTCGTGCTCGAGTTCGGGGGCGCAGCTGGCACGCTCGCGTCCCTCCCCACCGACAAAGCGCTCCAGTGCCAGCAAGCACTCGCGGAGCGTCTCGGACTCTCGGTTCCTGAGATCGCCTGGCACACGGAGCGCGATCGCATCGCAGAAGTGGGAGGGTACTTTGCACTCCTCACTGGGACGTGTGCCAAATTTGCAACGGACGTCAAGCTGTTGATGCAGACGGAAGTGGGCGAGCTCTCAGAACCGTTCCACGAGCACCGTGGATCGTCCTCGACCATGCCACAAAAGCGGAATCCAATCTCTTGTGCGTATATCACGGCCATGGCTGCCAGTGTACGTGCGCAGAGCGGTGTGCTGCACGAGGCGATGGTGGCAGACCACGAACGTTCCACCGGACCATGGGAAACTGAATGGATGGCGCTACCCGAAATCTCCAAGTTGACATGTGCGACGTTGAAGCACACAGCCGACCTTGTTGTCGGATTGGAAGTGCACCCCGAAGCGATGGAAAAGAATTTGGCGGTGACGCAGGGCCGGATAGTTTCCGAGGCAGTGATGATGGCTCTTGCGGACAAGATGGGACGGCAGGTGGCCCATGACCACGTGTATCGTCTTTGCAGGGAAAGTCAACAAAAAGGTGTACCGTTGCTTGGCCTGTTGTGTGCGGACGATGAGGTGGCTTCGGTAGGGCTCGGAAGAGAGGAGCTGTGTCGGTTGTGCGAGCCTCGCAACTACCTGGGACTATCGATCGAGATGGTCGAGCGAGTTGTCGGACATGACGTATAAAGTTGCGTCTAGGAGCGCAGCCTGACCAAAGGAGTTTTCCAATTGAAGATGTTCGCCGTAGTACGTCCGAGATATTTCCTGTAACCCGCGCCACTCGAAGTCGGATGGGAAAATGGTTGCTGTCCACGGGGATTCAAGGCGTGTTTCGGCGTTGTAGCTGCGTCGCAAGACCGTTACTGAATATTGGAAAAGAGTACAACCAGTGACATATGGACGGACTAGTCAATACAACTTACTCGGGGTCAGCTTACGTACTCAAAGCTCCTGTGCAGAGATGGGGCTTCTCGTCTTCGACCACGACGGTCTATCGACCGGGTCATTTCACCATGACGACCTACCTGTATCGCAAGTATGTCGACCTTATCCGTGAAGCGTCCAGCAAGTATGCAAACTGGGATCCCCGCCACGAAGTCATCGTTAGTTTCTTCATCGCGCCGATGTCTGCGATCTATGACGACTGAGTCGATCACCAGGTTGGCTCGTATGGCTCAATTAACACCGAGTCGACCGTGCTGGACGTCAAGGGCAACGTTTATGATCCCGAATTCAAGCGAGAGTTGGACTTGGACAACGTTCAGATCAACTTGGCCGACTTTCAGCCTCAAGTAGGACCGATCGAGAACGACATCATCATTACCACCCGCGGTGCTAAACACAAGGACTGGGATGCGAGCAAGGAAGCGTGCGTGTCTGTTTTCATGCATCGTCCACTTTGGACCTCACCAAGGCCATGGTACCACAGCGAGGTCCCTGGTCTCGCCAACGCGCTCGTCAAAGGGAGATGGGCGTTTGAACGGCGCGATAGGCGTGACGCCATCTTGATCATGCACAGACCTCGCCGGGTCTCTCTCCCGCCCGACAAAGTGCTCGGACACCTCTTTCTGGTGGACGAGCTCATCGATAAGGTGCTCGTCACGAGCAAGTATGTCTGCTCTGCGTATTCCATGTACCTCTCAGAAAAGTGTACGATTCAATGATCCCTCCGCGTCCGCTCGGTTGACAACGATGCAGCGTCCGACAGAACCAGCAACACAGTCTCCATCGCTCTCATCCCGACCGCAAGCGGTCTGACCTGGTGGATCGATTCCTCCGCAGGCGTCTTCCACAATGGGATCGACGAAACAGGCGATCAAACGTTTACGCCCCTTTCCGTCATGCAACGCCCCATCAAACGCATCAGGAGAACGTTTGTGGGTAAAATCGAACCCGAGCCGGAGGGCGACGAGCTGTCAGTGATGCCCTGACGTGGAAGTACCGTTTGGCTCACATTCTGACGTCCACGCTAGATGGTACTACGAGTCCACACCTTGGGACCCTCTCGACGAGGACGGTGAAGAAGACCCTCTTGAGCCGGTGAGCTGGGTTCGATCCGATTCTATCTGCTTTTCACACCCGGGCCTGGCCCGTGGCATTTCAGGAGGTTTTGGGAGTTGATCCGTTTGAACATGTCTACGAAGAAGCAAGGAAGAGGGATGACCCGCGCCTACCTCGCAGCGAACGTCGTCCTCCTAAACCTTCGACCGACGAACTTGAATGATGCTTCATGTATGTTATTTCACTAACTTTTCTATCTTGTAAAGTATCGTGTACGGAATAGTTTGTACGTCCTCCTGAGACATGAACGTGGTGTCAAAATCATGATACATGACGAACGAAACGAGATCTTCTTTACCCGTGATTCAACTAAATCGACGACTGAAAGAAACCCGGCGCAACGATGGGACGCAATCTCGTAATATTGTCAGCCGAGCACAGTAGCACCAACACGATTCACACCACCAGATACCCATCCTTCACCAACCCCTCCAAGAAACCATTCACCACCATCCCTCCCTCTCCTTCCACACTCCCCCTCACCAACCGAACCAAGACGCCCTTGTCCATCCCACCCAGCGCCCGCCCCAAAAACGCGCGCACGTCATTCACATACCCCACCGGATCGACGGGCACATTCTCCGCTGCTGCCAACCTTGAATATGCTGCTTGATATCCCGCCGTTTGTTCCTCATAGTCGATCTCGGTCAACCCCGTCGTCGTCGTCGAGGCGACATCGCCCGTGCCACCGAGGTACTGCGACTCGCTAAATAGCTTGACGAGAGCTGTAAATACCACAGGCCTGTCGCATGGCCGAGTGGGTAATCGCTCCAGGACACGGACCGCAAGACGCACCAACTCCTCGAAGCAGGCTCGCTCACCATCACCTTGCTCTCTGTCAACAACCGTGTCAACCCGACCGCCACCAGCTTGCGATCCTTGTGCGGCATCTTTGGTACCTGCGGCGTCACGAATCCCGTCAAAATCTGTGACCACAATCTAAAGCGTGTCAGCACAGCGCGAACGGATCCTCAGGTATGCACGCACTGAGGTTGGATCTCCTCGATCGTCGATACAACATAATCAGGACCCATTCCCGCGACATCGATCGCCATCGTCAGCAATAGGAAATACGTGAAATGATACACGTATTTGTCCGTTTTGCTCGTTTGCATCCTTGTCAGCAAGGTCATCATCAACGGGCGCATATATTGCTTGAGCTGTACTCTGTCCGTGCAAGCGTGGATGAATGAACGGTACGAACAAGAAGCGGAACAGATGCAGGGACGTACGGATCCACGCTGCGCACAACCCCCGCTAGCAATTCGAAACCCCAGCCATCGTTCAGCTTACTCGGCACCAACCGCTGCTGCACAATCGCCAATACCCCCTCGACCTGGCCTGTCTTCACCATCTCCGGTGCATCCCTTTCCAAGAATGCGCGCAACAGCTTGACGAGTCCTGGGATGCTCCCCTTTTGTTGCCAGCACGCGGGGGTAAGCAAAAAGGGCAGTAGTGCGCGGTACTCTGTTGGAACGCCCGTCGAGTGCAACGAGAGCATTTGGGCGAGGATCTGAAAGACGTAGGGAATGTACTCTGATAATGTTGAAAAAAGGGAGTATAACGAAGACTGTGTCACGTACGATCTATGTCTTGTTGCAAAATGATCGTAAACGGACCAAAGAGTGCTTGTTCAAACGTCGATAAGGTCGACGAGTTTCCTTGTACGACGAACCTGTCAGTGCATTAGTGCCAATTTTTTTCAAATCGTTCACGGACACACCGCATCAACCCCGAGATGCTCTCAAAGATGTATTGATCAAAGTTGGGATTGCTCGGGTTCTTGGAAATGATGCCGAGGATGCTGACAAGCCGCTGGAGAGTCTGTTGGTACACGGGCATCAATGACTGACGTGCCGTCACAACCACACGCATCGCGCCTGGTCCATACGTTTGTCAGTAACGGAGAGAGTGGAAAGAAGGAGCATACATTTCATGAGATGGTCATTTTCGGCGACTTTTTCAGGCGTGCCCGCGCCCTCAATCCTGGTAAGCACCGCATCTAAGAGTTTATCCGCGAAATCGTGTACGTCTGCTTGGGCGAACCTGTGAAGACGTGAATACACACATGCAACGAGATGGCAATGACGAACAGCAATTGCGACCCTTTTTTAATGTACAAAATTCTGTCGATAGTGATGGCAGCATAGGTGTATGCGACGTAATTGTCCGATGTGAGGTGTTTGATGAGAAGCGGTAGTACCGCAAGCAATTGTTCCTTTGTCAACTGTGGGGCGCATCAATGGGGACGCGACGTATATGGGAGATGCGCGCACCTGATTACGGAAAGTCAAGAGGAATCGGATAGCGTTGACCTGCAGGATCGGATGGACCGTCCCCTGCGCAGCCTGCAAATCTTCAAATACATGGTCCGAGAAAAACTTGACCACATCTACTTGAGCGTTGATCGACGTCACGCCGTGCTGTTTCCCACTGAGCTAGGCGCTAGCTTACACGCGAGAGACCTACCTGGGTGGTCGATGCCTCTGTGGCGACCGCACTCAACAAATACACCGCGGAATCCTTGGCCTTCCAATTCGACTTTCTGTCGGCTGCATACTGCGCCAACCCGGTCTGAATCCACGTGCCCACGATCTCCGTCGACTCAGTGCGATAGCCACTACTCACGAGGGCCTGCAATACGTCTGCTGCTGCCTGCCGTCGTGTGCTGACTTCCCCGCCCACACCACCGGGGCCACCGATGGCACCGCCAGATGGGAGGGAAAGATCAAGACGGATGAATTCGAGGGGATCGTCTTCAAACTGCTCGAGTTCATGTTGACGGAGCGAAACGTTGGGTACGACGACGCCTTGTATAAGCGAGGATATGACGTCGCGAGAGGCAAAAAGGGATTTGTAGTACCCTGAACGAATCGCGGTCGAGATGAACCGTAGAGCTTGGGAGACGAGCTATGTGGGGTGATCAGGAGAGGGGGACGAAAGAGTAAATGACACGTACGTTGTCATCGGCAACGTTGGGAAGATTGTTGGAACCGATGAGTTGCCAGACAGTCTGGACAAATTGTTCGATTGCCGGGGACTTGGTAAGCTGATCTGGATAGAGTTTGATGTACAGCTAGTGATCGACGTCAGCAGACGCGTCTCATGGGACGGGCGGGACGGACCTCTGTGATTTCGAAAATGACGGTCTTGAGACGCGTCGGGAGGGATGGCGTGACGTCGTCAGGCTGAAGACGCGTTAGATGATGGTGGTGGTTGTGAGAACGCGATACAGACGTCTTTGCGCAACTCGGGGGGGTCCCAGGTCAAGAAGCGCTGAAGCCACCCAGTTGAGGGCGCGAAGAACTCGTCATGGGCGTCCTCGATGGCGGGTGGCAAGTCATGACAGGTGAAGTCGTAAAAGATGTCTGCCAACAAGATCTGAGCTTGCGCGATGACATCGATGTTGGGCGGTGGCGGGGAAGCGAGAAGAAGGGTGGCAGATTGACGAAAGAGGTTGAGGAAGGGGTCGATGAAGCGAGCGAGGACGAGGTTGATTTCGGTGTAAAGTTGGTCCGATCTGACTTGAGAACGCC
This sequence comes from Boletales sp. KT-2023a, assembly GCA_038090395.1. Taxonomy (NCBI): domain Eukaryota; kingdom Fungi; phylum Basidiomycota; class Agaricomycetes; order Boletales; species Boletales sp. KT-2023a. Next base: position 29,895 of record JBBPMP010000121.1, on the reverse strand, counting down.
AGTGACGAAAGATGGAATGTGCTGTTTCGAGCACGCCGAGGTTGACGTTGTAGTCTGAGGGGGAAAGGGAAAGGACGAGTTGCTGCAAGGAGAAGGGTGAGAGAGGGGGGATGGAGATGGATGGAACGCACGTCGACGAGATCGGGCCACTTTGAAGGAAAGTCGAGCTGTGCGATGAGAGCGACGGACTCTGCGATCTGGGCACGGATGCCCTTGTCTGCGGGAAGAGAGAGGACGATCATGGCAGATACGAGCTGGGAACGAAGAGAGGCCTTGTCCTGCTCTGGGAGGGGTGCGACATCCTATGCTTGTGAGCGAGGATCGGAAGGGTTGTAAAGACGGAAGAAAAGATTACCTCTTCCCATCTGAGCTTTGCGATGTTTTTGAGATAGATGCCACCCGCGAGGCGAACGGCGCGATCTTTGGCATTGTCAAGGATGAGTGCGAGTAGATGGGGGAGAAAGCCGGGCTGAGTGGTGAACTGGTTTAGCTGTTGTTCTGCCTGTTTTCGAGATGCTGGGAGGAGGGAAGCGCTGAGGAGGGAGGCGAGGTCGGACATGGGGAACGACAAGGATGGATTGTGTGGCTATGCTACTGGCAAGTAAGAGTAAGTAAGTAGTGCTACCAACCGAACGTGATGGAGTCGGAATCGTGCAGCTCTTTCTGAAACCGTCGCTGGCTTTCACGTTCTCGCTCGCGCACACGATAGCGCTCGTGCTCGCTTGCATCGGACAGACGCACTCTCAGGCCCAGGGACGTGCCAGAGGGCGTCGGTGCGGCTCCTGTCTCTGCGAGGGCGCGGAGGAGGTCCGGGGAGGTGGAGAGGGTGTCGGAGGTAGAGAGGGTGGAGAGGGTGTCCCTGATGCACGCGTCGGGGGAGTAGACGCTCGACACGGGACGACGAGAGGGACGGGTGTAGATGGAGGTGGTGCTCTGCGGGCGATACGCGTTGGCGTACGAGCGGGCGGCCTTGATGCGACGGGCGGTGGAGTCGACGAGACGGGGATCGCGAAAGGTGGAGGAGAGGAGACGGGAAAGGCGGGCCGGAGAGGGAAAGCTCGTGGAGGACGACTCGGAGAGGGTCGGAGAAGGCGGGATGTAGACCCGGTCCGGCACGCGGACCGGCGGAACGGGGAACTCGAACTCGAACTCCGTGTCGGTCGGAGTGCAGACAGGGGTTGTCACCGGAACGAGCTTGCGCAGATGACGGTCGTACGAAAGTGGCGATCCGGGCAACTCCAGTGGTGGCAGTACGGGCGTCACCCAGGATTCGTCCGACAGCCGTCGTTTCGTCCGCAGCGCACGGAAGCTCTGCCTGGTTCGACGTCGGCGTCGGATGACGAAGAGCGCTATCGCAGCGAGGGCGATCGCGACGCCGACCACGGCCCCAACGGCGGCACCCCTGACCGACTTGGACTGATGGGTGATGGGCAGGGTTGCGAGTGGGTGCGACGTTGGGGGCTGGTGCGGCGTCACTGGGATCTCGTACGGCGCGAGGATCTCCGCAGGGATCGGTGTGTTCATATTGTCGGGCAACGACTCCCAGCAGTCGTCCTCGTCTTCGTCCTCATCCGCGACGGGCACCGCAAGCGAGGAGGACGACAGCCAAAAAAAGAGTGTGGTAAACGAGCGTGGATACCGAGACATCGTTCGAGCGTGTCCTTGACTGTCCTGTCCTCCCCATGATCCCTCTTTTCTTATACATATCGAATGGTGGCTGACCCCATGCGCGCGACTGTTGCACGTGACTGATCACATGACCACCACTTCAATAGAAAAAGGAACTGGCTCATTTCGTGATTTCGACATGCCGATGAACCACCCACCAAAGACGCCTTCCCGGTTTCGTTCTCGCAGCGATGCCAAGACGCCCCTCACGCCGTCGATCGTCTCCCAGTTCGACGCCGTCTCGCTCGGTTCCCCCCACAAACGAGCCGCCGATGTCTCCAATCCGTTCATCGTTCGTTCTCGTCCCGTCTCCCCCGTAAAACGCGCTACTGCCCTTCCTCCGACGGGTGTCGTCAGGAAAGGCGGCGTCGAGTCTCGCCTCAACGTCGTCTCCCATGACTATCATCCTCCCCGTCACGAGCTAAAACGTTCCCGCTCCACACCTACAACCCGCGAACGCACCATATCTCATTCCTCTGATCGTTTTATTACCACACGCGAAGATATTCCTTCCTCTCTTTCTTCCGCTGCAACCACCAATCCCTCGGATTCATCCCCAGGTCATACCGCCCGTCTCGCCAACGCCGCCGGTGTTCCCCTCAACAAACGTGTCCTCGCTTACCACGAACAGCCCCCCGCTTCTTCCTCCTCTACCTTTCTCTCCACCCAGCGCACCCTCGCACGTCCCCTCTATGCCCGCGACGGCCTCCCCTCCTCCAACGGTACCTCGTCCGCAAAGTCCCGACGCGTCCCCACCACCCCAGAACGCGTCCTCGACGCACCAGGCATGGTCGACGACTTTTACCTCAACCTCATCTCCTGGAGCGCAATCAACGTCGTCGGCGTTGCTCTTGGCGAAAGCACCTACCTCTGGGCTGCCGATACCGGCGTCGTCTCCCATCTCGGTGATGCCCCCGACGACACTTATGTCGCCTCCCTCGATTTTAGTGCAGACGGCGCCTACCTTGCCATCGGCCTTGGCACCGGTGCCGTCGAACTCTGGGACGTCGCCTCTTCACAAAAATTGCGCACCATGGCACCCACCTCCGACGCTACTAGCGCCGGCCAGGTCGCTAGTCTCGGCTGGTTCAACCACGTGTTGTCCTCGGGCCACTCGAATGGCTCCATCGTCCATCATGACGTCCGCGTACAAAGGCACGTCGTTGCGACCCTCCAGGGGCATACCGGTGAGGTCTGTGGTCTCCGCTGGAGTCCGGGCGGCCAGGTCCTCGCCAGCGGCGGCAATGACAATGTCGTCAACCTCTGGGATGGCCGTGGCGGTGACGTCGCCTCTGGCTCGCGCGGCGCACCAAAGTGGACGAAGCGCAACCACACCGCCGCAGTCAAAGCCCTCGCCTTTTCGTCCTGGTCGCCCTTGCTCGCAAGTGGGGGTGGCACGTCGGACACGTGTATCCACATTTGGAACATCAACACCGGTGCAAGGTTGCACACCTATCATACCGGCGCCCAGGTGACCGGCGTGCATTGGAGTATGGATCGAAAAGAGTTGGTGAGCACCCATGGCTTTCCGGGAAACGCAATCATTGGGTGGGCGTATCCCCCCTCGGCCTCATCATCGTCCGGTACAAATGCAACCACGGGTGCTACTGGTTCACGCGTGACGACTCCCGCACCGACGCCCACTCCCAAGCTCTTTGAGATTCGCGACGCACACGACTCCCGTGTGCTGTTTTCCGCGCTCTCGCCTAATGGTGAGGTGCTCGTGACGGGTGCTGGCGACGAAAATCTCAAGTTTTGGCGGATCTGGGATGCTAGGGATGCCAAGACAAAGAAGAAGACGGTGAGCAAGAAGGAAGAGGGTGGATCCCGGGGGATTTTGGGTATTCGATGAGGTAGCATTATTGTCGTGCCGGTGCATTGCCTGGCTGGCCTGGCAGAAGGGCGGTGTGTGTTATCGGTGATCTCGTGCACCTTCGTGTTGTTGAATATCGTCGTTTGTTCTTCAATCTGCTAGTCACTGTTGCGAGGATGGTCGTGTACAGCGGAATGCGCTCGTTGCCTGACCCTTGCCATTCCTTTCAGTCACGCATATTATACACGAATAAAATGACATGTTTACCGATTTCATGTGATCGAGTCTAGTAAGTTCTCCTACGACGTGCCTTATGCCGGATTGATCCCGACATCCTGCCGCTGATCAACATAGATGGTATGTAAGGACTATGACTATGTATGGACAGGAAGCACTGGTTGGCGTAGGGAAGGTCTGGTTGGTGTAGCAAGACTCTTGCGTGTATCACGAATGAATGAGTGCGGGCACGGTTGATATATCGCTTGTTGAACGGGTAGTGCATAAAAATCACTATACCGATTCTCCTGGCAGTGTTTTTCCTCAAATATTTTTGACCGCGATAGAGGTGGCCGGCGGGACGAGAAAGGGGGGCGGCGTCGGCAGTGGTTTCGAGTCTGCGAAAGCTCTCGTCAGGGGGCTTACCGCTACCTCAACTGTCAGTCGGAGTCGTTTAGGGAGCTCTCCGGAACACCAGATAGAAGGAGTAAATGCGCATGAGGACAAGGTGTCCGCGCTGACCCTCCGCAATGCAGGTTGCTATTTGGGTATACGAAGGTGGGAAAAGGAGGAAGTTCCCGATTAGCAGTAGCCAGTTGGGACCCATAAGGGGTGTGCTACCATACCTGGTCAGATACGCCCACCCACTTTCGTAGGCCTGGGCTCCCATGCGATTCCGTGCAGGGGTCCAACCCGCGTGGTCCCTCTCCCAACTAAACGAACAGCCGATGTGCACTGATTCAACATTTACTATCAACTCCAGCTTATGCATCCAAGAATCAAACCAGACACCATCAAGTCCATTTTTGTCATGTTTGATGGCATCCTCCATGGGGTAAGTAGTGTGGACTGTGCTTGAGTGGCTGGGGCAGCTGGAATGGTGGTTGCTCCAGGTGTTCCTGGTTGACCCAAAGGGCTGAACACTTGGTGTTAAAATGTTGAAGGGAAGTGAGAGTATGGATGAGGTGGTGAGAGTGTGGGGAATGGAATGCATGGGAGGATTTGCATTGTCATCTTCTTGACAGTGTAACTCTTGAGCTTCCATGCCACAGGGCTCATAAACTAATAGCAGTTGAACATAGTGGACAAATGAGGGATGCATACAGCAGCAGGGAGGAAATATGGCTCATATGTTTTTGAAGTGTGTGAAAATTAGTGTGACAAATGGCATAGATACTCATTTCAATACCCCAGCACCATACAGCTCTCATATAATTCATCTATGATATAAGTCTCTTGTAGATACCCTGATCACACATTGGGGGTGCATTTGCCATCGCGCTCACTGTATTATGCTTACTAATCATCACACTTTTTTTGGGGATGGTGCCATTAACTTGTGTTGGAAGGGAATGCATGCATAGTGGGGGCCTAGTGCCCACATGGAATCTTGACGACGCGTTCCGACACACAGCCAGCGTATTGCCTTGCCATAGAATAGAAAGGCCTTATGAATACGCTTTTGGTATGCAGGTTCTAAATGAATACAAACATACTATGCTAAGATGGGTTTAGAATATTTTTATTTTTAGATACGAGGATCTAGTAGGACTCATCACAGCAAGGCACAGCTTGGCCTCGCCAACTCTAGTAAGTGTACCCAGAAATTCGGGCTGTTCGATTTCAGCACTGCGCGCGCTCACGGTACGAGGCACGCTTGTTCATGACCATAAGTATAGCCTGTCACTAATGCGTGGCTATGTACAGGATCTACTCGGACAGTATAGTGCACTCTGCGATCAATCTGTCAAATTTACACGAGTGCGCTTGATCCAAATTATACGTACCGCGTTTCAAGAAGACTGTAGCAGAGTGGCAGTGACCAAGGCGGTACCCTGGAAGTCTGTCTCGCGCTCATTGCCTTATCCTGCAGCCTTGAGATGATCATCTATAACCATTAGCATTCGGTATGTCGCCCGTCACGGTCGTCCCCATTCCGCCTACCACCCCACGTGCCCATCAGTGTTTCGAGTGCCATATAAACCCTGAAAGACAGCCCCGTTCCTTACTTCAAACTTAACACCGTCTCTCCTACTTGAAAATGACCGCCCTCACCGTTCCTATTGGTCGTGACACGCTCGGGTTGCCTGTCCCGTCCGTCCTCCATGCCATCTCATCCTCGCTGCCGACGTGGTCTGACAATATCGGGTACACCACTGGTCAAATAGCCGTTCATGACGCGCTATTGACGGGATACCCTCGCTTTATGATCCATAAAAGCATTCAAGAGGTTTGAGCACTCCCATACCCACGTCGCCATTTCTGACGAAAGACCTCTTAGTTGTCGGACATTTGTCAAACACAATACGGATTGCCGGGGGAGAGGTGTCTTTTGTTCCCAACGCGGCAAACAGCGGAGTACACCCAGCTGTTCACGCGCACCATCGCCCTCAGGCGTGGCTTGCCGTCCGACGTCCGGATCGTTTGCTGTCCCATCCGTCAATCTGAGGAAGCAACTGGCTGCCCCGTGGAATCCCAATCGAAATCCCAACAATGCGCCGAAGTGTTTGTCGTCTTCTTTCACGCAGACAACTACCCGTTTGTGATGCGAATCAGTTGGCAAGGGTGCGGCCTCGGGATTTCGTCACGATTCGCAGAACACTCCTTGTCCATCCTTGGTGTTCCCAGTTATCCACGGAAGCAAATCTCCGACTTTATGAATGCATGCGGGAGGACTATACCCAAAACTGCCGCGACAGGGCTGGCCCCAAGAATGTCGAGCAACTCACAAGTGCCATTGATGGTAGGAGCAGAGGCAAAGACGGTGCTTCGTCGGCGGATAGCGTGCTATCTCGCCGGCAATGAATCCATTACTGCTGGACAGACACTCGTTTCTCAAGATGACGTCTTTCTTTATCCATGCGGAATGTCAGCCATTTGGAATACGCAACAACTCTTACTCGCATCACGTCCTCTGGAAAAGAGCGTCGTATTTGGGTAAGTACAGATGTGCACCATCGAGGCTTGCTCATATCAACTGCTTGATCCAGTTTCCCTTTCCCGGCCACTCTCAAAATTATCGAGCTTAGCGGACCAGGTGCCGTGTTCTACGGACATGGTCGCGAATGTGATATCGATGACCTGGAAGATCTGCTCGCAAGAAAGGTCGCAGAAAATCCCTCCGTACCTCCTTTACTCGCCCTCTACACCGAGATTCCATCCAACCCTTGTCTTCGTACCGCGAACCTGCCGCGACTCCGTGCCTTGGCCGACAAATATGACTTTATCATTGTCGTCGATGACACCATCGGCTCGTTCGCCAACGTAGATATCTTGCCTTATGCCGATATCGTCGTCTCTAGCCTGTCCAAGTACATGTGTGGGTACGGTAACGCGCTTGGGGGGAGGTCAGTAGTCCCGGGTTGCCAAGTCTCCTATGTCTTACTCACCCTTCCGTTTTCTGCACAGCATCACAATCAACCCGCGCATGAAACACCACGCCCACCTGAAGAAGCATCTCGAATCGACATACGAAGACACCTACTTTGACCAGGATGCCATCGTGATGGAGCAAAACTCGCGGGACTACTTTGAACGGATGCGCATCATCAATGTCAACGCAGAGCACGTCTGCGACTTCCTCTACAAGCACTCTATTGACGGCGGCGCGTCCGAGCGCGACGGGGCGATCATCAAACGGGTGTACTATCCCAAATTCATCACCCCGGAGAACTACGAGACATGTCGTCGGCGGTCACCCGACGGGGAATACGTTGGCGGGTACGGTGGCCTGTTCACGCTCGCGTTCACGACCCTCGAGGCATCCCGCGCGTTCTTCGATGCGCTGCAGGTCGCCAAGGGTCCGACGTTTGGCACGACGTTCACGTTGGGTTGTCCATATTCGATATTGACACACTATGCGGAGCTGGATTGGGCAGCGGAGTACGGGATCGAGGAGTGTTTAGTGAGGATCGGTGTTGGGACGGAGGATAAGGAGGCGCTCTTGGGGGCTATGGACGCTGCACTGCGAGCCGCTCAGTCTGCTTGAGAAGCGTTCACGAGTTGACATACTGAATCCTTGGCTGAAATTGCTGTAATTTATGTACTTAATTATACTCTATGGATACGATGAAGACACGTACATTGCAATGTTGAGTGGTCATGCAAGAAAAGCGGATCCGTGCACGTTCCACTGGGAGTACTGAGAACTGTAGCTCGGACCTCGACGTATCTAACGCAACAAGCTGTAGCTTGGATATATAGAACTCGCTCGAAATCGGTCAAAGTAATTGGTTAGCACGAAAATCTGATACTACGATCTATCGTCTCACATACAGTCACTGTTGTCCATACGAAACAAGAAACCCATGTGACTGTCACACGTCTACATGGACTGAACGATCGGGGCACTACCGCATGGGCAATGCCACTATGTTCACCAAAATTTCACAAAGTCAAGAATTACATGCAGTATGGCCTTGCAAAGTAACGTGCAAACCAGCAAGACCTCGCAAGGTAGTCTGGTAGCGAAGAGGCAAACCGTCGATAGAAGGTCTGGTCACCAGACTACTCGCAAGGTACTTGCAAGGCATTGCAAGACGACGCGGGATCTGGTATGACTTTGCAAGCACTAGGAAGCACTTATAGGATTCCAGACTTCTCGTCTTGTTGATAGGATGACTCAGTTATTACATAGATATGGATTCCGCTACAGGAAAACTTAACAAGGATGGCGTTTTATGAGAAGCTCACCATGACGTTACACTGGACAACAACCAGCTCATCAGAGGATGACGCACAAGAAACAGCCAACTTAAAAAGGCAAGGAATCTCGTATGAGGTAAATGGAACCAACGAAGAACAGACAGCTGGTCAACGAGAGCACGAACCCACCTATCCACCCACTCCTCGCCAATGTAATATCCCTCTCAGTTGGATTGAAAACCATAAATGCGGAAGAGCCTGGCACGACAATGGCGTTCGCATCGCAGTAGCAACTATCGTAGATCCCCATGAATTGGAAAATCGAATTGGCTATGATGAAAACCGCATTGATGATGGCGATCAGTTTCCCCATCCACCTCAGCCAGTTTGCAAGCCGCGCTAGCGTTCGAGCGTGTATCCACCCTTTGTTGATACGTTTAGCCGTGGATATACTTCCAAGTTCTTCTGAAGCGGTGTCCGGCAAAACTTCTCTGTCTGTCATGCCATCGGGGTGCAGTAGAACTGGAGTGCTGTCGTTTCTATATGAAGGACCAGGCCCATCGGCTGTGAGATTGACTGTTGGGATAGAATTAGCAGGCATGGGTGATGTGTCAAAACGTGTGCGTTCCCCTGCCATTTCTACGTCAGAGGTTGGCAACTCGTCGACCAGATGGTATGCATAGTACCCAAGTGCGCTGGACGAAACGAGTAAAAGCCATGCAAAGGTAGATAGCATGCCATACATCAGGTAAGCAAGAGAACGACATCCAAGTCCCTATAGATAACAGTATTATCAATCCACCACGCGACCACAAAAATACAAAAATGGTACTCACGAGTGGAGGCTCAAACCAGTATATGACAACGGCTGCGCCTGTCGTACCCCATTGCATTTATAGCGACATCAGCGATGCCACGATGATGTTGAACAGCAGGCCGCGAGGCCAAAGAACGTGACTCTTGATGTATTCGAAATCGTCGGGACGACAGTAACGAATAATCTGCTCCCGTGACCCCAATCGGCACTCTGGGGGGACATCACTCCCGCGGATACGCTTGCTGTCCACGCCAATACGGCGTTTCGACTTGCGCCAAGCCGCGCGGTAGAACAGAGACGCCAAGTAAACGTTTCGAGACCACGAAATTACCCTTGCATAGTTGAAAATTGGGGGGATTCGCAATTCATCAGGTGAAGTGACGTTTCTACCCGACGAGTTCCAATCCAGTTCAGGACTGATGGTGAAACCAAAGTTAGACGTGACATCGGTGGGAGCCGCCATGGGGTCATGGGAATTTACTACGAACACCTGTCTGTTTGCCTTGTGATATGCATCGTGCACGCGATCGTAGTCACACTTAGGCGAAAAAGCCAGTCAGCCTACAACAATTGGCAATAGCCAGAGCAGCCCTGAACCAGTTCCCTGCCCTTCAAAGGTGTAGCCGTCCAGGCTGGTAATGAAGTTGGTTACAGAGACCAAATAGGCGATGACCACCCAGGTGATCGATGTTGCAGATGCAATCGACCATGTGGAGTGTATGTAGTTAAGTTCTCCTGCAAGTGTGGTCCACCACTGATCGTCGGCTGGGTGGACGACAAGGGATTCGAATCGAGCAGATTCTCCAGGATGAATCCGTAAAGGGACCTGTTGAAGACCACTAAAAACCTGCACCACAGACTGGCGAACTGTAGTGCTGGGATATTCAATTCCCGAATATAAATTGTCATTGGCCCATCGAGCATTGAGCAAGGTCATGTATAGCGAGTAGCCTGCGAGTGCAGGGGAACCAAGTGTCAGGATTACAGACATGAGGTTGTCCATTCTTCGTCGGGAACCAAAAGTTGAGAGAGAATAGCGAGGTAAGGCAAGAGCCACGTGGAATATTCCTCCGAAAATACAGTCCAGGTTGATAGCACCGGACTTGTTCCGCAGTGCGCCGCGCATCGTGGTGGTCCACACAGCAACGGATTCAGATCAGTGCCGCCATGGCAGTCGAGTAACTGCTCACACATTCTATGAATTTTATCGATAAAGCAGCGCAGTTACTCTGTGCTCGCATTGTGAATTCGGCACAAGCGCAGATACAAAATCCCATTTACGCGCACAATGATACACAAACATTGATACACAAACATCGACAAGATCACTCTACAACGTTCAGTTCCCACCACGCAGACGAAGTACTACAAGGTCATCATCATTAAACGTGCTCCAAAGAAATTCACAGACCGCTCACCAAGGTGCAGCGTGCTCTCTTTCTGGATGTTGTAGTCCGAGAGGGTACGCCCGTCCTCGAGTTGCTTACCAGCAAAGATGAGACGTTGCTGGTCGGGAGGAATCCCTTCCTTGTCCTGGATCTTCGCTTTCACGTTGTCAATCGTGTCAGAGGATTCAACCTCCAACGTGATAGTCTTTCCGGTAAGTGTCTTCACAAAGATTTGCATTCCACCCCGGAGACGAAGCACTAGGTGGAGCGTCGACTCCTTCTGAATGTTGTAGTCAGAAAGCGTGCGCCCATCTTCCAGCTGTTTCCCAGCAAAGATGAGACGCTGCTGGTCAGGGGGGATGCTATGGAAAGTGAGCGCAAACATCGTTTATAGGTAACAAGGTACCTACCCCTCCTTGTCCTGGATCTTGGCTTTGACATTGTCAATGGTGTCGGAAGACTCCACCTCGAGAGTAATGGTCTTTCCAGTCAGGGTCTTCACAAAAATCTGCATACCACCACGCAGACGGAGCACCAAGTGAAGCGTAGATTCTTTCTGAATATTGTAGTCAGAAAGAGTACGTCCGTCTTCCAACTGTTTCCCAGCAAAGATCAGACGTTGTTGGTCGGGAGGGATGCTGCGGGTAGTCAGACAATATTCAAATACCCATCAGAAAACTTACCCCTCCTTGTCCTGGATTTTCGCCTTGACGTTGTCGATGGTATCAGAAGATTCCACCTCGAGGGTGATGGTCTTGCCCGTGAGTGTCTTCACGAAAATCTGCATGCCACCGCGGAGACGAAGCACCAGGTGGAGCGTCGACTCCTTCTGAATGTTGTAGTCAGAAAGAGTGCGGCCGTCTTCCAACTGTTTCCCAGCAAAGATCAGACGTTGCTGGTCCGGAGGGATGCTGTAGAAAATGAGAAGAGATCGACACAGGCGGTGCCAAAGCACTCACCCCTCCTTATCCTGGATCTTGGTCTTGACATTATCGATGGTGTCGGACGACTCGACCTCAAGGGTGATGGTCTTGCCAGTGAGGGTTTTCACGAAGATCTGCATACTGAATACTGATGAGTGAGATGAGAGATGAGGTTGGGGAGGGGATCTCACCTGGAGGTGATGGTGGTTGTGTCAAAGGGTGATGTGGCAGTAACGCTGTGCGGGGTGCTTTATGTAATGGGCTGAGTTTGAATAAAAGGCAGTCCAGTTAACAACGCCAAGGCAGGCAAGTACAGTACATAGTCCTGCAAGATATCATAGTACTATCCGGCAAGCCTTCCGCGAGTCGACATCTACAAATGAGCAGTACATGTATATATATATAAAAGAATGGTTGCGTTGTACATATATAAAACATATGCACCTGTGCAAGAAATACCCCAACAAGCGAGAAAACATAACGTCCCATCTAATCGGCTTGTCACGCAGGAGAGCGAATGGACAATGCGAACTTCAAGCCTTCTTGCCAATGTGAACCTTTCCCCTTAATGGAAGCCCCTTGAATTGTAACCCGATTTCCTCTCCGTTTCCATCACGGAAGGGTAGGCCAGCGATCTTCACCCCAACGTCAACAATACCCTCCAGGCCTGCTGTCGCACCCTTTGAACCAAAAAGTATCTGAACAAAGAAGGTTACAGTGAATGTGGGAAAATCCAGGTTAATCGATCGGTAGGTTACCTTGGACACAAAGTCGCTAAATTCCTTTTCCCTACCAGGTAGGACCTGAATGGGCACATCGACGATCGAAGCCGATACCGAGAAAATGGAGCCCTCTTCGTCGGTCCCATTGTAAACGCTCTGCGCATCTAGCCAGTCGTCCGGCAGGATATGACCAAAAGCGTGAGGAGGGGGGGGCTGTGGGAGGTGACTCGGAGCATTTCCAAAGGAAGAACTCAGAGGTGAAATCAACTCGACTTCGTCTACATCGTAAACCAGGATATCTGGCATGATCTGCTGAACTTCCAACTGGAAGTTCATGCCTTTCGGGAGCACGATCAAACCGAATACTTCTCCACTGGCTAATAACTCAGTTCCGTATGGCTTGACCTTCATATTGCGGATCGTCACGTTTCGTAAAACGTTGGGCTTCGTGGCTGGTGAGGGAAACTCGGTCTCAACAATAAGAGATGGAAATAATGGAGTGCTGATGGATATTGGGTTGGGCTGGAGAGACAAGTAGCGAGAGGCGAATGACGACAATGCTTCGATAGCAGTAGATGGCAATGGAAGGATCCTGCCCGAGATAAAGAGCGTGATATTTGGATGGGTGAGTGAAAATGGTTGAGTTTCAGCAGAGGCAATGGGGAGGTGTGCTTCTGCGCCCCCAGTTGGGAGGGACACGACAAAAGGTAGCGCAGAGATGGTCATTTCGAATCCTGGTGGTGCAGGATCGATGATAGTAGCACGCGCGTGCAATTGAATTTCCTTGTTTGTTGAAGAGATATCAAATGATTCAACCGAAAGAAGCTGGGAGAAGGATGGCAAGGGGCGGTCCTCGCCTGGCTCCGGTAAGCCTGGGATATGTGGAACTGCAAAAGTTTGTATCTAAATTGAAATTAAATGATGGATAGAAGGACCTACTGGGCAGAGAAAATCGAGTTTCGAAATTATTGAAACTGGCGGAAAGCATGCCCCGCCATCCACCACCATTGAGACCGCCTCCCCGCACGGTAACAACTGGTATAGATCCCTGCAATGACACTGCTCCGTGGCGCCAGGACTCTTCCACAAATTCAGAAAGGTCTGAAGGATTATCCGTCGGCCGTACGAAGATGGGTATAGAGACAGGTGTTAGCCATGACAGATCGTTGGGTGGATTGCTTGTAATGGACAACTCCACTGGCTGTACTGAGACAGTCGCGAGCACAGCTCCGTCAGAAGCAAGATAGACAGTAGCAACGTTGGCTGTTACGGTCCCGAGGAAGCGAATGCCGACACGACCGAGAGACTTCCACAAATCACTTAGCGTTCCTTGGCCATCGTTGGTGTTTACACCGATGATGGACCCGGCGTCAACGCCCACTTTGGCGTCTAACCTTATCCACAACCCTCCGTCAGTGGCATTGATAACATCTACTTTGTCCGGGCCTTGAAAGACGAGGGCCTTTGCGAGTACGTCATCGGGTGAGACATAGGAAAGTCGTGTCGCGTAGGAGTAGGCTAGAAGGGCCAAGAACAGGAATACGACCAGGCAGAGAGAGAGGATGAAGAGGAAAACGAATAACAATTTCTTGTAGAATCGACGACGTGCTATGGGGTTACTTTCGGGGATGAGTTCATCTTCCTCCGCAGCGCTATCCTGACTTGACCCAGCCTCGAGAAGTGGCGTGGTTTCTGTCGCTCCGTGCGGTTCAGCTTTCGACTTTCCCTTGGTATAATTCTGTGTGTCCTCGAGTACTGCCGCCATGGAGGTTGTAGTGAAGAGAAGGGGTGATACCAAAAAGCGAGCGTCGAGCGGGAGTGCTGTGGGATCGAACGTGCCAATCCAACCACAGCCTTGGCTAAATCCGGATTACAGTCAATTTACAAGGCTTAGACTCGTTTAACAATGGCTGCTACGAATGTCATTACAGACTCGATTCCGCTTCACAGCGAGCACAGCGACAAGTGAAAAACCAACTTGCTTCCAGTTCTCTTCTCCTTTGGTCCACCGCCGAATCTGTGTCAATGTAGCTGATGCACAGTTCTTCCCCGGCCCGAGTTTTCCGTGTAACTTCGAAATGAAGTGCCCGTCCTTCTCGTTTCTTCATGACGTTTGGCGTGCAACCTAGCGACCCTATGGTCACTTGCATTCCAATACATGGCAAAGTACGCACTGTGATTGAAGTAACTCGCGCTGATCCATATTCCCCACCCCAGCATCTCCTCTCTTTTGTCACCATCCCATATCCCAAATGCATTCCCAGTATCGCGAGAGAGCACCCCCCGCACAGTGGGCATATATTTCCGGAGGTGTTTTGGGAGTAGATTCGCAAGAAAGACATAGATACGCAGATAGGCGGTGAGCATGTACGGCCGCGCGCGGACATTGCACAGCTCGCTTGTATGCAGATCGAGCAATTCTGTCCAGGATTCGGATCGTACGTTCCGCTCGCTACGTGATATTGGATCAGATAGCGGAACATGCTCATCGCAGTATCTGCGCACTACGGCAGCCGCAAGTGAACGTGCGACCTCGAGTTCCATATCTTCCAATTGGAGCGTCGAGCAATAAAGAGCGAGCTGAGACCTCGAAGCAGCAAGAGCTTCTACCCATTCCCAGGCCTCATCGATTAACCCTTGGGTGGCTGTCCCGTTTTCGAAGGAAGAAAAAGCGGATTTGACCCTGAGTTCCTCCTCCACAGACTTGAATCGCTTTCGAGTCGCAGCTTGACCCTTGGTTAAGAGTGCATCCATCTCCATCAGTAATGGGGACAACTCGTCGCGTTCCCAGATATCTTTGCAGATATTGCTGCAGAACCAAGTGGTCGCCCCACCAGGTCGGCTGCATTTGATGTTCCAAGCGCGAGAAGATCCGACAGTAGATGGGGCATGGTCACTTGCAGAGTATGCAAAGCACTGGGCACAGGCTTCCTTTCGATAATCTTTGTAAATCACATAGGCAAAAGGTGCCTCACTCGAATGGATTCGAGTTCCTGGTTCGATGTCGCAGGTTGCGAATACAGAACGTCCACCGTAGCTTGTAACTTTGATCTCGATGTTTGACCAACGACCTGTAGGAGAAGACATGTCAATCAGGATGACGATTGCTCGCTTCGGACAAGTCAGACAGGTCCATCAGCTGGCATATCACCCAGGTCAGCCGGCCCGACGGCCGATGCCACGTCGAACGATATCGATACCAGCCCAAGATATCTCATTTAAGCCACCGTGGACTCGAACCTGAAGCTTGAAGTTCATATTTAAGTTAGCAGAGCATTATGCACAGACGCGACGCACGACATTTTTTGTTGAGTACTCGAAGCCAACCAAGGGCCAAGGTAGACATTGAACAGGGAATTCGATCAAACGTAAAAGGAAAATCCCTTCATATTCAGCCATAAAGATGATGGGAAACTTGATCAGCGATCCAAGCAGGAAACTTTCTCCTTGAAAAGATACAAAAGGTCAGCTAATAAGCAAGGGAAACACGGATGGCGCCGAGTTATACAGCGGATGTCGTCCGAGTATACATTGCCTTGCGAACCACAGCATTTGAGCATGAGCATCCAGCACAAATGAGGATTTGGATACCCTCCAGTTCAGTATTTCACTATGTTTGTTTCAGGCATGGATCATGAGTAAGTAAGTGCAAGGCTATGTCTCTGTGTGCTATGGAATTCAGTCCCTTATTCAACGAGATGAATTACTAACTTGGGCTGCAACAGCCGTAAAATAACGGCACGGCAGGTGGCCACACCTCCTTGCTCAGTGCGTGAATGAAGCATGCTGTGCTCATAAATGTGTGAGTATACAACTTTTGCTATACAGTATAGCATACTCATGGATTACACATCCAGGCTTGAATCCTTGAACCGTGGCCGTCCATGAGAGTACAACTGTCTCGCGACACGCGGTCTAGTAAGGATCTTGCATTACCCAGCAATCCACTGTCTCCATAACAATCAAGAGAGTGCCTTGATAGACACTTCCTGACACTCTCGTGTGGGCGCTGGTGCTGCCAGTGGACATGCGCAGAGCTAAGGTCCAGATCAAGTTGTTGAACACCATTGCTGTTATAACGTCAGTGAAGCGTGCTGCTTGCCTGACAATGCCTGTCCATTATTCAACTTCCAATGATCGGATTCGACTCAACTTGAACTGATCAGCAATCCTGTTCGAAAAGCAATGTCTTGTTAGTGCTTCCAGGACGTGCGAGACCCAACGATCATCTCTCCGGGATGATGTGAACGCAGTCGAGCCGCGGCCCACACTGGCCATAACTTGGACTTGAAGGGGTGGCGTCACTCAATGAAAGTAACAAGTGATTGGCAAATAGCTAGTAGTACAGAACGAGCCGCACAAAGTGGGCGGCCTCCCAAAAGATCGCAGTGTCACTGTTCATCAACCATAATCACGTCCTGTGGTATATCGCCTGAAACATCCATCCCCTCGACTAGCTCCGGCAACTCGAACTCGACCAACATGTCCCCATGGTCAAACCTGCCAATCTTCTTTGCCCAGTTAATGAGCCTTTCCTTTCCTTCGCCTCCCACGAGGTCTCGGCGCCGAAGCAGGTAGCGCTTGAGCATCCACGGCAGACCAAACCGGACAATGATAAGGAGAGCCAGCTCTGGTTCCTCGATGATCCACCGATACGGTTTATCTTCCGTACGATCATGTAGCGCCTCAAGCAACTGACGGAACCTATCGTGCTTTTCCCGGATATGGTCCTGCAATCGGACCAACAAGTCGATGACGATATCCTCTTCCTGCGTGTAATAGCGGAGGTGTTCCAGCCCGCCGTCGAACACGTACGTCAACATGGGACAACGGTCGATGATGGTGTAGCGCCGGGAAATCTCAAACATGTACGCTTGTGTGTGTGACCTGTCAATGGCCTTTTGAAGATCTTCTGTCATGATGTATGTGATCGAGCGCAGGGCAAGCTCCCTGTGTATGAGATGAGGGTCAAAGAAGTACATCTTAATTTCCTCGTCTTTGGGTGGTGATTGGGTCAGGAACGTCTGACACGTGGGTAAGATCGCATCGTGTAAAGTGTAACTGTCACTCTCACCCGCACGGTCGGATGACCGAGACCTAACCTTGCTGTACGCTCATCGATCTTGATGAGGTTACCGCAGAGCATCAACATGTCATCTGGGGTGACAACCGCCAGGTCATCGTTCAAGCGGAGTGGTGGGGGATCTGTGGGGTTTGCTATCTCGATCTGAACGGCTTCGATAACTTGAGCAAGTGACATCGGGCGGAGTGCGCCCCCTAGCCACTGTATTGCCCTTGAGACGATCTGTCGGACGTCATAACTCCTCTCGTTAGCCCTGCGGAGGATATTGTAATGGAGAGTTTCCAGATCTTTGGGGGCTTCATGGATCATCTCGTTTACCTGCGCAACGGATCGACAGACATCCATGGAATCAACGATGCACTGAGCGAGCCAGAAACTGAGCGGATACTGAACATCCTGGATACTTTTTGCAAGAAAGCGGACACTTACGACCCCTTGTTACGGGTGGTCGCGCCATCTAGCACTTCGACCTTTTTATACTCTGGGATTGCTTTGAGTCTTGGATGATCCATCATCCGCTTCATCAGCCATTCACGCATATCTGCAATCGAATACCCTATATAGTTCTCCAGGTTGATGGTAAGACGGTCCTGATACTTATTGAGGATGAGCGGTTCCGGCCTGCTCGCAACCACAACTCGAGCGTTGGGTTCTTGCATGAGCTTCTCGAGGAAATTCATCACCTCTGGAACATCATCACATTCATTGAGGCCGTCAACGAAAATTGCCTTCTTCTCGTGCAATCGCATGGCCTGCATGACGAGAGCCTTGTAGGTCTCTATATCGGTGGGCGGCGGAAGATCGCTCAGGAACTGCTGTGTAAGGACGGGGAAAGTCACTGCGAGATCTGGCTGTGGGACTTGCAAGAATTGAACAAAGAGTGACTTGAGGAAGGTGGAGGTTTTCATGGACCGTGTATCACGGAAATCGAAGAAGTAAAACGCAGGGAAGAATTCTGGGAGAACTCGTGGAGGCTCGTCATATTCTCGCTTGTGTCCAGCCTGCCTCTCTTGTTCCTCGATTTTTTCCCATAATTCCTTGAATATCTGGTCGACAATCGCGGCACTACAAGACGTCAGATGGTGCGAGGGGAGCGTCCAGATAGCCCTACAGAATGACAGACTTGCCAGAGGCAGCTGTTTTACGATAAGAGAATGGGTTGTAAAGCGAAGTGAAGACAGCGTACCTTTACCACGAATCCAAAGGAATCCCTCCTTGGCTGACCGCCATTCATGGTACTGCTTACAAACATCCCGGTTGAAAATCCATCTGCACGTTCCTTCGCGTCTCTCCCTCGACATGAATTCCTGTCTATCTGTGGTATCAATGAAACCTATCCATTCGATGATGTCCAGCGCCAGCTTGACTGTATGCATACATGTTCAAGAACAGCACTGTGAGCAACAATACGACAAACTTTTGGGCTCCAGCTTCCTGTGTCTAGAAATGTAAAGTATGAGAGAGAGCTTGAGGCAAGATGTAATGGGGTGACATACGATCTGTAAAAGTCGTCATAAAGGGTATCTGCGGTTATTTGTTTATACCGCTGAATGAGATCAAGCTCCTCTTTCAACCTCTCCAGCGAGAGTGGGAAGGGACCCCTACGTTGAAGGGGTGTGGCCACGCGCCTGTAGTCATCGATCGCCTTTGACATTATCCTGTGGGCGGCATCCATGCGTGAGGCAAACTGCTCGAGAGCGCCTCCGGGGGCCCAAAGGCCTTCTATCTTCTTGCGGCGCTCTAGATAGCCCTCAGCTTTGCGCTCGTCGCTGGTATCAAGAAGAACCTTGGTGCTATTCGCGGCACCGCCGACGGTGATGTATTCATCCAGCAGTTGTCGTCGAGGGGCTTCTGACGCACTATCTGAAGCCAGAAATTGATAAAAACAGATTATTGTCCTAGACAGCAACGACGAAAACTGATCAATCTTGTCTCGCACGTCGAACTCTGGTAGCGGAGCGTCCGTGTCCATTGCGACCGGACGGCGGGGGTACTAGAGGAACTTGAGGGTTGTGGATGTGGGCGCAGGGACACAGCAAGTTTGAACTGAGAATTAGCGCTGGCTCAGGCTGGGACCGCCATCGTGCTGCCATGAGAATGAAAGGCTACTTAGACATGCCATGACGCCAACAACTCAAACTACGACGATTTTAAGCCATCAAGGATACGGAAGACTTATCTTCCTGATGATCAACACGGCCTGGAATGCTCGAGGGACATATTTCACTATGTAATGGTGTGGTGCAATGCATCAAAAACGGGTTCTCTTCGGTTAGAACATTGGAATGACATTTTTATGGTCTCCTCCATCCTGAATCCTTTCCTTCGAATGACATGGGGCCGAGTTCCACCGAGAAGCATGCCCGGTTCCGCAGCACCCGTCACTGTGTCACCGGGGTCGTGCTCGATCATACAGTATGCATATAAGCATCGAAAACGTCAAATGGATCCCTCTTGAAGGCCTGATGGGTGGTCGACGCCGAATCGTGCAGACGTTTAACAGACAAGATCGTTTGGGTCACTAGGTACTGCCCTGGAGTTTTCCGGTCGAGCTACTCACTCGGTTAGCATCAGTGTTGTCTCCTTGGTGCGCTTACAGTCAGGTCCCGATGATGTTGGAGCAGGAATTGAGCAACACTGTGGGCGGAAACGATTAGAATTCACGAGGAAAGGCGAGTGGTGTGAGCCTTTCCCTCTCAATCTGTTCTACATGAGAAGCACAGAATGGCACTCGACCATGTTACCGCTAGCAGGTCACAGTCACAATTGCCGCATATCCTGGTGCTGTCTCACTTAAACTGGCAGTACATACGTCAATATAGCCAGGACCGAAGACTAATATCTCGCTTGAAACGTCATTTTTTCACGTTACTGTGGTTGGTATGTCGACAGAGAAGGGCCGCATCTTGACGCGACTGAGATGCCCTTGATTGTGGTCCCTAGCTTATGTAATAACCCCATCCAAGTCACGTGTACAATGCAGCAGACAGTTTTTTTTTTTCTTTCATTCCTCATGGGTATGTATGGGATACACGTGTCTGAACCTGGTAAAGTAAAGGGTATCCGAAACAGAAACAGAAACAATCCTGGAGACATAGATGAGTACAAGGTCGAAAAACAGTGTAAGGGATACAGATTTTAAAGCCATGGTTATATGTGCGTCAGTGGTCATGCAGATGAGAACGAGATGAGGGTGAGAAAACTCGTCAAGGACATAATCGGAGGTGATTTTGATGGATGAGCCCATTTTAGTAAAATGAAAAAGGTCCGTGGCGCCAGCGCATCACGTTTAGTGTGCACCTGCACCGAGATTCATCGCGCCGAGTACGATTTCCCATGCGAGATCGAGGCAATCCCAGAGTTCGGGATCATGGACACCAAGAGCGACCGCGTTACGCCAGACGGCGGCGATGTTTTGCGCGACGTTCGTGAGTGCACCCATTCCGGGGGCGGAGGAGTGAAGATGCGCCGATAGCGTGTGCAATGCTGCGCCGGAGGAAAGCGTGCCTCTCAAGGCATGAGAAGACGTGAGGGTCGAGAGGAAGCTTGAAGGAATCGCTGGGACAAGGGAGGAAAGTAGCTGTGCGACGGAGTGCGTATATAAAAATGTGTGCAAGGGTGCGAATGCGGTGGGTGAGGGTACTGATAAGGGGAGGATGGGAAGGGTAACGCTGGCTGTGGCATTCGGATGTCCAGATGCAGAAGGGGGTAGGCGAGGGAGGGACGCGCATTGGGATGCAAGAATAATGGCGTGGGTGGGGACGATAAGTGCAGAAGAGTCATGAGAAGATGATTTTGAAAGAGCCAAAATATGCGTTGGGAAGGACAGAGTATGAGAGGCGGGACGCAGTGGGATGGTGACCGATCGCGTTTGTTGAAGCTGCGACCGCGGCATGGAAGACGGCAAATGAGAGGGCGAAAGCGCCGATAGGCCGGCCAGCATCCTTCGGAATTGAAATCATTAGCAATAATAACCATGGACCGGTAAAGTACTCACTGGTTGGCCTGAACGCGCAACCCGCGGCGAACATACTCAATGGCAACGCCGGCCAGCTCGGGTGCGACCGCTAAAATATTTTGGGCGGGTATTTCGGCGTAGGGCGGACGCTGAAGCGTGCGGGGGAGTTGAACGTTGGCGGGGAAGGACTGGTGAGTAGAGTACATTGCGGATGCAGAAGACGCGTCCTCGGAATCCCAGATGGCTTTTGTCTGGATTGGGTGGGCAGGACGAAGCTGGAACATTATGAGGTATGATCTAAAGAAGAGGCAGGAAAAAAAGGTCGTCGAGATAATTGCTTTGTGTAGGCTGTGAGACTGGGGTATGTTGCGGGGTAACAACGCGAGCTCTTATACTCGCCAAAGGGCCATTTGCAGTACAAAGATATGTTGTTGAAAGACTTGCCTTCTTGCACATTTGGTCAATCGTTTGTTGGTGACCGTTTAGGCAACGAGATAAACTCAAACCCAGCTCGCGTACACACACGCAATGCTTGATCATCTTGGTAGCCATCACAACGTTCCTGGACCCTTGTTCTACCTTTAGTTACGTTCTCTATTTTCTTTCTATCAAGTACAATGACCTACTAGTAGTCATACTGACCCGCGCGCATCAAAATGGTATGCCTTGTTGGTGGACCCGAACACCAGCCTGACTCGGGCAACGAATGGTGTGGCAGCACCATTGCTGCTTTCCAGTGACACCGCGTGTTTTCTCTGGCCTACATACAGACAGTCGAGGCGATGATACTGCATTTAGTTCAGTTAACGTTAGGTCAAGTTCCCGAAACTCAAAGTAAAGCGACACGAGGGCTTACCCACCGCTCGGCCCCCGGTTGAATCCGATCTACGAGGGTGGCACTTATCAAAAACTACCCAGTTCGTCTACAACCAATCCGCACGGAATAGCCGCGTAGAAACGTGCATTCGATTTGGGCACTCCCAGCCTGAGCCATGCCGCATGCTCCGGGCCCAGATAAGATAGTTCATCAAGTCGGCAGAGGTGACGCTCGTGCACGTGTCCATTCTCCCCACAACTCATGTTCATAGAATGCATGTACACCGATCACCAGTTCCTGAGCGTGCGTACCCGCCACACCGAGGGTGTCCTGCAGGCAAACTTGTGTATGCCACGCTACGAACGTTGCGATCGGAATGGCCACACATAAACACGGCCTCCGGATCTTCTTTCCATCGTGTTCGCCAACTCTCGCCGGTGGCTTGACTCATGATGCCTGCATGCGTCATCGTGATACGGATTGTTACTGTACACACTGAGTCGGCGCTGTGTCTCGGCTGCATTACTTCATCCTACAATTTCGCCTCTGGTGCCGTTCTAAAAAAGTCGACACGCCTGTCAGGTACGTGGCTTACAATAAACGTAAACCCAGGGTCTGCAAAGCGGAGAGTTTTGTTATCCTATCGGTCGTTTGTCTGCGCCGATACAGTATGTACTTTGGGGCATGTTCGAGCTAGACAGTTTGTATGTGGGTGGTAAGGGACAAGCACTTTGACATTTTGGAGCCACTTTTCGCACTATACTGCACTTACGGAGCCCGTCGCAGCTAGTTTCCAGGAGGCGATGGCTACTAAGTTGACGCTCGTAGATATGATGATAATCACGATAAAAATGGCACAGGCATCCTTGCAACAAATTGAAGGTATCGGATAAAGCCGGTTCCCGCGGGGTCTGGAAAGCGAAGTACTAGGTCGCTCCGAGTCGGGCGAGAGCGCAATGTATAGTCGAGGAGTACTGACGTGTAAATGTGTTTCGCCACGTTAGGCCTGCCAAATATGACACCTGTAAAAACTGATAACCGGAAAGAGGTCAATATTGAGTACGGGAAACCCAATGTCACCTGTGATTTCGGGATTAGGAACGAACAAGTTAGGAAAGCCGAGATGAGCAATGCACTGCAACGTTCTTCGACCCAAATACTTTCGTGGGCCAGGTAATTAAAATCACGCCATTTCCAGGATTCGGCCTCCTCTCTTGATCAATTCTCCCGTGGGTCCGAGGCCGTCGTATCTTGCGCTAAATGTGATGGTATCGCCCGGACCGGGTCTACTAAGCATCGTTCGAAAATGGCTCCTCAATAGCCTCCTGTTTTGCCACCCCACTTGACGGTCCGAGAGATCGAAAGATGGCCGGACGTTGTCCGTGCTATCTGATCTTTCACGCGACGTGATCATGATGGAGAATGGAATAATACGCCTCTTGACATGCCTTGAGGCAAAGGCATGCGTTGCATATACTGTACATGTGACATTTGAAACCTTCCAGGGTGAGTGTCCAGGCGGTAACTTTCCGCCGACGATGACGACGTGGATGCTATCGAACTAAAGCATCCGTTGCACGTCGGTTGACTTTCAATAGGATCGGTTTAGCCGCACGTCTCTCAGTACCGTTTCTGTCATACTTAATTTCCCATAAAGAAGAATTCGGTCCAATGTAAGTGCGAGTTCACTCACGGTCTCACTCACCTGGTTCAAACTTCGTGCCTATTCATTATCGTATGATGGGTGGGGTTAGCGTAATCGCCGATCAGATGTTTGACCACCCCCATGGCTTCATCCACAACGTGTCGTGCATGTGCATGCAGAACAATCGAATCTGGCCTGAAAATGGCGATGCAGCATGTCATCTGTTGGAGCTGTTTTACCATTACAATGTACAGATCGCCCATAGGCACGACTGAGTCACGATCGCAGGGCAATCTGATCAGGACTTTGCCGTGGACATATCTGAACCTGCAAAGTACCCGTTCGTGCTTGGTCCCGGCGCAACAGGGATACTTCTAATCGATATCAAATCTGGCAACTTGTCCCCTCTGTCCGACTTGCCTGTTATGTACACCCACTCGTCATGTGTCGCTTGCGTCGACCATGACGTGAAAAAATCCGCCACTCCTCTTTTGAGGACACAGAGTGTCGGGACTGTACCAAAACGGGCAGAACAGGATCTGCTTGCTTGTTAATATATCTCGATTGGAAGTAAACGAACTAACGCCCAAACAGAGCTAGGCTCGCAGCTTGAATGTGTCCATTTTGATCCTGCAGTGCCAGTGCAGCCACGATTTGTCAATCTTGACAGGGTAAGCAAAGTTTCAAAACTGGTCAGTTGCAGACCATTGCTGTTTTTGGCAAGTCGTTTGTCGTTAAGCGAAAATAGAATGAAACATACTGCGGCCCGGGGATGCGAACAGTCATGGCGAAAAGGCGATAGCATTGTCAGAAATGCTGAGAACACTCGGGTGGAACCTTTCTGTCTCATTTGATATGTACTATATCACCCTTTTTACCGCCATTCATTAGCTGTTGTCCATCAAGGGTCCTTGGTTGATATGGATACAGCTGATTGAGTAGTGTCTTTGTCGATCAAGGCAACGTCAAATTCGGCGTACTCTTGTTTTCCTGGAGAACAAGAAAGATGCCTCTTGCGTCCGACGGCCAGGTCAGATGATCATGCTCGATCGTACATCCTCTTGAAAAAGAACCATCGACAGTGACAGGTCTCGTCAACGCTTTAACAGAAATGAATCCCCAGCTGATTCAAGAGCGACATGTATGATTACGCCTCGCGTCCCTTAGTGATACTGTCAATAACTCGACACAAAAAAAGAAACAAACCGAGATGGAAGAAGCGAGCATGAAATGGGAGTGACAGAGAGTGACATCCCGAAGATCTCGGCGCGTTGCCTTTATGATCATCCTGAACGGACCACGATGGAAATGCCTCGTCTCTTGAAGCTAGAGTGATGACGCTCCCACTGAATGCGCGTTGCTCTGACAGAAACCATTAGCAAACTTTGGGATAACCGTGATCCGAAACCATTCCAAATATTGACTGTCCCATCTAGAGACTCGGGATTCCTTCTCCGACCTGCGCGTGTACTCTCTCGAGGTTCACCGGTAGTATTAGCGTCCGTGTACACGGACCTTCCCGGGAACCACGTGTTAGAATATCGATGGGTCGTGGTGGTGAATAGACGGCAAGTCGCTGAAATCCTGCCGATCAACTGACGCTCGTGAGTCGTATCTCGTATAAGGCTACCGGTGTCACGTCGAAGATCGGAACCTCGTTTCGTACAGCGGCTCCTTCCAACGAGATAGCGCAAACTTTATCGCGGTACAATGATGACCTCTCCCGGTTGCCTCAACTCGTGGCACGGACAGGCTTACTTTTACATAAAATTTTGAAACTCGTGATGACGCTGCCTGCTGGTGATATGCCCAAGTGCGTTGCAAGGACATGATCCGGGACAGTGACCCGGCTGTTGTCAGCAAACTTAAACCCAAAAAACGCGATGCAACTCTCCACTCAACTTCAATGCGAGGTTGCCCGTGGGTGCACGCGGGAGTCTGAAACGGTTCGTGATCAGTGACGCTGCCACCTACTCACACGTTTTTTCCAAGTTTCGCCGCATCCGGGTCCAGAACCGGGCGGGTCCAGGATTTCATGTGCTGCAATGGAAGGCGCTCATTTTCGAGGTTGGATAGTGCCACACCTGCGCGATATTACGAGCCGGGACCAAACGATAGCCCATCCGTGACCAGCGGATTTCATGGAACCTCAGTTCAATCATGCTTGGTCCCCTCTCCGTTCATGAAATGGAGCCAGGTCAAGTTTAGGCTGACCGAAAGCAACGTGTCTGCATCTGCGCCTGCGTCTGCGAGCCTTCGACTCTATGCCTCGGTGACACCATCGACCGACCAACACCAGGCGGCCGTGCACCACACTGCCTCCAGGCACTTGCACATACATTGTCGTGTATAGGTCAGTAGAATTGCCGTCAACAGTGCAAATGCAACAACACACAAAAGAGGTGAAAGCGAAAAAAGGTAGAATAAAGGGATGAAAACCATGCAATAATCACAAATGATACATAGCGCAGTGAGTTGACGAGTTTACGATGGAGGGTATGGATGAGGGGCGTGGATGACCAGTGACCGAAAAAGTGAGAGATTGAAGAATGGAATAGAAACAAGTCCCTGCACGACCAACGGCATATGCTAGTTGAGAAAACCACGGCATTTCGCTGAACCGCACAAACACGGAATCTTGTCTTGTTCAATGGGGAAGTGGTAATCTGCGCAACGCGTTAGTCGCAAGGGGACAAGAATAAGGACACGACATACCATATGTGATCTCGTCCCCAAGCTCGATATCTTGCTTGGCATAAATCACAATCTTCTTTTCCCCACTAATCGTGATAATCTTGGCCGTACAATTAGGATCACATGAGTGATTGATCAGTCGCCTGGCTGTTCGTCAGGACACGTTTTCACCAACATCATGCACGACGCACCCAAGATTCCCCTTCTTGGTCGCATCCACGACCAAATCCTCATCGATCCGAAACAGATAACTACTTCCAATCCCTTGCCGTTCGTACACCTTCTCACGCTTATCCGCCACCTGTGCGCGAATAATCTCGCCCACGTACTCGATCACCATCTCACCCTTAGTGATCCGCTCCATCGCATACAATCCCCAATCATGGATCGGAGACCGTGCGAATCGAAGGTGCTTTTTGCGGGTTTGCAACTGGTTAAACTTGATCGACAGTTCGGCCGCACCCGTCTCGCCTTTCGACAGCGCAACCGCTCGCTGGACTTGATTGATCTCTTCCAGTCCCTGCGCACGCCGACGCGCATTGGCACGATTCGATCGCGACGATGTGACGTGCTGTACAGGCGGCTTCTCCGTCTGCGCTGCGTTTTCAACGGCGATCGAACGGAGCGTGTATTGAGCGACATAAGCAGATTTCTCGGCGTGTGAGATCTTGTAGTAACCTTCCGTGCGCGCGGAGCCGGTAACATGTTTGCGGAACGGTGGAACAGCGTCTGGAGGTGGTGACCGCGGCCGTCGGGGTTCTGTGTCTCCGGAAAGTGCCAATCGGGAAAAGTAGAGGTCTTCGTCGTCTTCGCAGACACCTGCCTGAAACGGATCGAGGGGTCCTATCAGTGGTAATGGCACCAGCACAACAGGTGAAGGCGATCGCGAAACCGATTCCAGTTTGGCGACATCGACATCGATCGTCGTCGTCGTGGGCGGCACGAATTCCAACGCTTCCGAAAGAATGACCTCTTCCACGACCTCCTCGATCGGTTTCTTCTTGGACAACTTCTTTTTGGTCGGTGCTTTCTCGACCGGGACCGATATCGGCACCGATACTTCCTCTTCCACGATGTCCTTTTTTGCCCTTTTCTTGACCGGTTCTTCCGCCTCAACGTCCTCCGACATGATACGCTTCCGCACATCCAGGCCAACTTCTGTCTCAACATCTGGCTTCGCCTCAACACTTCGCTCCGTTGACACGATCTCCTTCTTCCGCTTCTTTCTTGGGGGGGACATTAGCGGCTCCGGCTCTGGCTCGGGTTCAGGCGCAGGTTCAAACTCGGGTTCGTGCTCAGGCTCTGGCCCAGGTTCAGCTTCAGGCTCCGGTGCCTCCTCCACTGGCACCTCGTTCATCACCGGCACGAGCACACTCTTGACCTCCTCTTCCCTCACCCTCTTCCCTGGTTTCCGAAACGACAAGCCCTTCCAGCCCCGCTTCTCCAGCTTTACCTCCCCATCCGCCAGTCCACCTTCCTTGCCTTTCGCCTCGACTACCGCTTTGCCCTTTTCTTCTGCCACCAACTTGCGCAATCCGGCTGCAACGAGACGCTCCGTGATATCCTTTTCCAACAGGGCCCTCAGTTCCTTCAAAATTCCTTGCTCTGCATTCTGCACTATCTCCTCGGTCGTCCACGTCTTCTTCAGTCCAGCGGATGGTTTGCCTTGTTCGGCCATCGCCACCGCGCTCTTCGAGGGCGGCGGACATGTCGTGACAGTCACGGAATGGTGTGCAAGCGTGCGTCCGCCCGAATTGAGCACCATGGCCGCGCGTCGTGCCGAATCGGGTGTCTTGAACGTCACATACCATGCACCGTGATCGCGCAGGACGCTGTCCACCTTGAAATCGGAAAAGAACGCGAGGACGTCGGACTCGAGGACAGAATGCATCGCGCCACCACTCAGTTCGAGACGGACGTGGTCGTAGCCGTTTTTGGAGAGGGCAGAGAGGATGGCAGAAGAGGCGGTCGAACGGGAAAGGGTATGTCGTGAGCTCGGGTGACCAGGTTTGCGCGCGATCGGCGAGGGTGAGCGAGAACGCGGGGTTCGATCGCCGAGATGCGAATGGTGCGACGGACGTCCGCGAGGATGCACGGGCGTAGAGGAAGATGAGTGTACGGAGGGCGGTACCGCATCATGCAAAGACGCATAGCGATTACTCATCGAGTTGTTCATTCGTGCTTTCGTAAACACGAGCGGTGGCGGCGGTTTCTTAGCCATCGGACGCGCCTGCGCCGTCGGCGATGCCCGACCACTTTGGACATGCGCCGGTCGCGGGGGCAGCTGATGACTTTGTCGCCATGTTGAATTCGATGTATTAGGGGTGTGCGCGTTCGGGGTCGACGTGGAGGGTGGGGGTTGAGGATGTGGCAAATGCTGCGCTGACTTGGTCTCTCGTTCCTTCCTCCGTTTTTCTTCCCGGTCGCGTTTCTTCCGCTCGTCCAGCTCCTTGAGAATCGCCTTCAACTTGAGCCCCTCACCGTCAAAAACCACCTTGAGCTCATCACCCTCGCCGCCTGTACCCATCACGACACCCAGCTTCTTTCCGTGCGCGCGCTCGACACACAACTTTGCTTCCTCGTGCGTCGTATACCGAATAAAGACCACTCCAAGCGCCATCCCTGTCTCCATATCAATCTGCGGTTCAAAGGAGGTGATCTTGCCATGTATCGAGAACGCACGCCGTATGTGTTGTGTCGGTGTCAAAGGCGAAATGTTCGTGATCAAAACAGCCGTAGAGGGCGGTGGACCCGTTGAATGTTGATCGTACTTTTTTTTGTACGCGTGATGCACGTCAGTAAAACCCAAGCCATGTCCATGAATGACATACCTCATATTTAACCTCGTGAAATGCATCGCGTCCGGGTCGTCTCTTGAAACTAGATCCCTTGCGAGGATCCTTGGGTACAGGTGGCCCTTCGCCCTCGATGATCTCCCCATCATAACGCGTGACGGTCTCCTTGCCTTTTCCCTTGCCATTGATGCGTGGTTCCGAGGACGACGGTCGATCCTTGTCTACTACACGGATTTTCTCGATTAACGCACGCATACGACCGTCCCTGTCCTTGTCCGTAATAGGGTCATATATAATCTTGAAATTGCGTCCGGGCGGGTATTCGGAGGGCGAAGGTGGCCACGGTGGGAGTGGTGGAAGAGAATATGTTTTCGGAGATGGCGAGGGTGGTGGTGGCGGTCTTGAACTCGACGCAACGGGGGAAGGGGGCGTGACAGACGGAGAATCCGAAGGGGGAGGCGGGGGTGATGCTGGTCTGGAATGGGGAGTCGACTCGGCACGCGGTGGTGACGTGGGTGGAGGTGGAGGTGGAGGTGGCGGTGAGGACGATCGCGTACGGTCATGAGGTGAAACTGGGGGCGGAAGAGAGGTGAATTGCAAGGGAGGTAACGATGGGGGTGATACAAGGTCGACATTTGGGGGTGGGGGAGGAGGCGAAGGGAGTCTCGAGGTCGGTGGCGGTGGTGGTGGCGGAAAAGCAGAAGGGGGTAGT
>JBBPMP010000120.1:0-57177 GCA_038090395.1 Boletales sp. KT-2023a | reverse complement strand
CTCGCCTTCACACCACAACCACTCAGAAGCCAAGTCTTGTCAGCGTTGATATTCGATAGGACAATCGAGGGTACAACTTGAAGTATGAATTTCTGTTCATCATCCTGATGAGCGCTAGCCTTTGTGAAAACGGTCGGCGAGAGCACGCGGCAATGTATTGATCGTCTAGACTG
Organism: Boletales sp. KT-2023a; assembly: GCA_038090395.1. Lineage (NCBI taxonomy): Eukaryota > Fungi > Basidiomycota > Agaricomycetes > Boletales > Boletales sp. KT-2023a. Next base: position 57,004 of record JBBPMP010000120.1, on the reverse strand, counting down.
AGCTTTGACTCGCTTCCTAGGGGCCGTTTATCACAGGGCACCATGGCTTCCGTCAGTCGTCTCGATCTCAAGTGAGCCACTGTAACCTAGCAAGTTTTTTTGTAAACTGCCCTTCGATACACTCGGTCTACGAATGAAGTACTAGGACTCTACTCTCCTTTTAACTTCGTCCTCTTACTGGCGTGTGTCTGCAGGTGAGTCACGGTATCAGTAAAGGTTCTCATTATCCCGATTGTTGTATGATGTGATCTCCTTGTTCCTTGTTACTTTCGTCGCCGTCGTGGCGCAGCCCTAACCTCCGGGCTTTTAGCATTTACAAACGAGCAGCCGAATCTCCTCATTCTGCTGCTTGTAGATCCGTTGCGCCGGACATAGCTGATAGAACATGTCCAGGCTTTCCTGCTCGTTTGCCCAGTTCTTTATTGGGTGTAGGACCCTTCCTCGTTTTTGATGTGTCGACAACACGAGTCGCTCCAGACTTGATCTGTCGCACAAAAAAAGCACGGGTTGTGGGTCCGTGCGTCGTATTTTTTTTCTATTTAACCAAGAGGGTTTTATCAGGCATTTCCCCCAACTCGCTCTGCATATATTCCCTGGTGAGTTATTTGGCAGTTCCGCCTGGCCAACACTTTATAACAAAAATCAGCCAACAGATACTCACGACGATGTCTGATGACTCCGAGTCCACTTATGCCGCCACGCCTTTCGACCATGCCAAGGCAGACGTCATCCTGCGTTCATCAGATAACATCGACTTCCGCGTCTTTAAGCTCTTCCTCTCCCTCGCGTCCCCAGTCTTTGAGACCCTCTTCGATATCCCCCAACCTACCGAAGCGAGCGAGGACCAGGAGATCAAGGACGGACTTGCTGTCATCCCCCTCTCGGAAGACAGCAAGACCCTCGATGCGCTCCTCCGCTTCTGCTATCCATCCACCTTGGCAGACGATCCAAACCTCGAAATATTGAAGGATGCCTTGGATGTCCTCGATGCAGCCAAGAAGTACTCTCTCGATGTGATCGAGCGGAAGGCTCGCCAGGCGATCGTGAACCCGAAAATCCTCGATGCAGAGCCTCTGCGATGCTTTGCCATTGCGCGTCGAGGACAATTGCGGGAAGAGACTCTACTCGCTGCGAAATATACGCTGACGCAGCCGCTCATCCCGTCGTGGTTTCAGGAGATTGAATTGATCAGCGCAAGCGATCTTCTTTCTTTGCTTACCTATCACCACCGGTGTGGAGATGCTGTATACGCACTGAAAAATGATTTATCGTGGATCACGTCTCACTACGGGAGCTCGGAGGCCTGTTCCTGGTTGTCCGGAAGACAATACAGCGAATATTATGGCAATCATCAGGATTGTGGGTGCACCAGGCCAAGCGTGTTCAAGTATGCACTATTTGGTCATCGCTCACTTCAATGGTGGGAAACCTTTATGGAGGAAATGTTTGCAGCATTGCGAGATAAGCCGTCAAAAAGAACTGTGGAGACTTTTACGGAGAAGACGGCGCAGGCGGTTAGAGCACTGGACTGTCAAACTTGCTCCTCAAAGGTTACCGAAGGCATGCGCGATTTTTTAGACTTATTGGCGAGGAAAATTGAGGAGACCGTTTCTCTGGTACGTCTTGTTCATCTATATTCATCATGCCCTTAGTGGTCTTGCTTTACAGATTGAGCTGGAATTGAGCTTTTGATGTAACTTTCGACCAAGATCCCCGGATGCTTAAATAGAAGATTCGTCTCGATTGCTTGTATTTCATGGCGGAATAAGAATGTCAGTCCGGTCAATTTGAATTGACATGGTCAAGGATCTTTGTGATAGTTGCGAGTCGGTGCAAAGAATCTATTTTAGCATCTATATGACCTATATCTCAGACATTGTTTCTCGGATTCTCATGCAGCCTTTTCCCTTGAGAATTCCGTGACGGCGGTGGGACCTTCAATCATGGACGGATCGGCCCAAGATGGACCATGGCCTGAAACAAAGCGCTGACTTCCTTTTGTCGGCATCAGACTTATCATACGGTTCGTCGCCGAGGCGCCACATGATGCGCCGATACGTCAGCGAAGATGCGAACTTCAATACCACTCTATCCTCATTCGGTTCTTTTTGTAAACTCTTTGGCGCCCGAAAGTCAGGAACAATAGTTATGCGACACCCTAATGACATCTATCCCGCCCGTATTAGATTCAATTTGGGCGTACACAACGAGAAACACGCCTTCCACATTCCTTTGAAACAAACTCCTGACCTGAGAAGCTCCACGGGAACCTTGAACGATTTACAGGAACGGCCCGAGACCGGACTTGCCGCAGATTGAGGGCCTATGGATTAGATAGATCAATGGTATAAAGTTGTGTCGTTCTATTTCCCTTTCCCCTACACTCAACTCTTCGCACTCGTCCAGTAAGCCCCATCTTACAGTCTCGCTGGTGATAAGTTACTAATGTTGGTCGAATTTTATACTAGCATTGGCAGTCATGTCCAACGACTCTGTGTTTGCTGCTGCGCCATTCGATCACGCAAAGGCAGATATCATCCTACGATCATCAGATAACACACATTTTCGTGTCTTCAAGCTCTTCCTCTCGCTTGCATCGCCATTCTTCGAAGCCCTGTTTGATATCCCCCAGCCATCTCAGCCGAGCCAGGAGCAGGAGGTCAAAGATGGTCTTGTCGTTATTCCCGTGACGGAGGACAGCAAGACGCTTGACGCGCTCCTCCGTTTCTGCTACCCGTGCACCTTGGCAGACGACCCTACCATCGAAACGCTGAAGGATGCCATGGCCATTTTTGAGGCAGCTACGAAGTATTCTCTTGATGCTATCGAAAAGAAGGCTCGCCAGGCGATCGTGAACCCAAACATTCTCGATGCAGAGCCGCTGCGCTGTTTTGCCATCGCACATCGGGGACGATTACGGGAGGAGACCCTGCTTGCAGCAAAATACACCCTGACGCAGCCACTCATCCCGTCGTGGTTTCAAGAGATCGAATTGATCAGCGCGAGCGATCTTCTTTCTCTGCTTACGTATCACCGTCGGTGTGGAGATGCTGTATATGCGCTGAAAAGTGATCTATCGTGGATCACGTCTCACTACGGGAGCTCGGAGGCTTGTTCCTGGTTGTCTGGCAAGTATCAGTATACCGACCGTTATGATGACATCATATATACGGATTGTCGGTGTCCAAGTGCGAGTACGCCCAAGTACGCGCTCTTTGGTCACCGCTCGCTCCGATGGTGGGAAGACTTTTTGGAGAGAACGTTCACGGATTTACGAGAGAAGCCGTGTAAGGCGACCGCACAAGCGTCTGCAAACGCGACAATCCAGGCGGTCAGAACGCTCGACTGTCAAGCCTGTTCCCAAAAAGTCTCCGAAGGCATGCGCGACCTTCTGGATTTGATTTTGAGGAAAATCGAGGAGGTGGTTTCTCAGGTGAGTTAGTCTCTCGTGACATTTGCCTCTTGTAGATTTTTGATTGATCTTTTGATAGGTCGAGCTAGAATTGAACTTTTAACGATCAGAGCAGATCCCTCCAAAGTATTTTTCCGTTTCCATACAAGTGATGCATGTACGTTCGCACGTAAGCAAGTGATGGTGTATAAAGATACCAGTATGTATACCGAGGTTCGACTTGAAGCACAAGTTTTTCCGCACGCAAAGACTAAGAGCAACTCGGTGAGTTGAGTTGGACGCTGAAGCACGTACTCCCAGTTCGCTGAGCACTAGTGCTGCCGTCGCATCGCTGCAGAAAATGGGTACTTTTGATCCTCATTCTACCGGCAGCACATTCATATGAAATGGACGCATCGTCCTTTACAGACTCCGTCCCACCAGTGGCGATTTCCTCCGCTGTGGTATTCGCTGTGTGCCTCCACACCCGTTCGATCGATATTGACGGACATGCTTTGGGCACACTCCGTCGAACACTCCTATGGGTCACCGTTCAACAAGACGGCTCAACACTACGTGACTCGGATAGCCGCGGGATCCCGATAGGGAGCCGTCCGTGCGCTTCCAGAACCAGGATATGACCGCATAGGCCAATATAAATTCTGAAATCAGTGGGACTGACACGGAACGTTCTGAGACTCCCTCTAGTCTCCGGACATCCTGTCTCCTCATACTGTATCGCTCCGGGTGGGTGCCTCGCTCGTTGCACCAACGCACTAGTCTGTAACGTCAATCCTGCCAGATGTTTCAGACATTTGCGACCACGGCTGCAGCCGTCGCCTATGCCGCTGCACCCTTTGATCACCCAAAGGCGGACGTCGTCCTGCGTTCGTCGGACAACGTCCATTTTCGCGTCTTCAAGCTCTTCCTCTCGCTCGCATCCCCGTTCTTCGAGACCCTCTTCGACCTTCCCCAGCCGAGCGACCCCCAGGAGACCCAGGACGGTCTTGCTGTCGTGTGTATGGCGGAAAACTGCAAGACGCTCGATGCCCTCCTCCGCCTCTGCTATCCATGCACGCTCGCCGACGATCCGCACCTCGAGGCGCTCGAGGACGTGATTTCCGTTCTCGACGCCGCCAAAAAATACTCCCTCGACGCTATCGAGAAAAAGGTTTGCCATGTCCTCGGGAACCCCAAGATCCTCGAGGCCGAGCCCCTCCGCTGCTTTGCCATCGCGCGTCGAGCGCGATTACAGCAGGAGACGCAGCTCGCTGCGAAGCATACGCTGTCGCAACCGCTCATTCCCATGTGGTTCAAAGAGATCGACTTGATCACGGCTGCGGACCTGCTCACATTGCTCAACTATCATAAGGAATGTGGGGATATCATTTATACGCTGAGGGAGGACATGTCGTGGGTCAAATCTCATTACAGGAGTAGCCGCGCGTGTGCATGGCTCTCTGGAAAGTACGCTGGCGGAAAGGTGCTACACAACTGGACGGTCAACGACTTGGACCGGCTCTGCCAGTGTCCGAAATCCCCTAAACCGGCCTACCTTCTGTTCGAATCTGGTTCACTTCAATGGTGGGAAGATTTCATGCAGGAGGTATTTATGGCGTTGAGAGACAAGCCATGCAAGGCGACAGTGGAGACTGTTGCGACGAAGACTGTACGAAGCGTCAAAGCACTTAATTGTCCAATCTGTTCCGCCAATGTTTCGGAGGGTATGCGTGGCTTTTCCGAGTTTTTGGCAAAAATAGTGGATGTGGTAGTCTCTCGAGTCTGTCATAGGTGATAACGATACGGAGGGTTCGTTGCTAACGTCATGCATGGCAGATCCGCCTGGACTTTGATCTGCAGCGCAAAATTCCAAGATCCTGACTACCATCAGGGCCGGCCCCCTTTGGACTGCGCTCGACCGGTGGGGCAGAGCAGTGACAGGCACGGATGTTTGGTACGTAGGTAGTATCTACGTACGGCAGATGCGAGAGGGTGGGCGAAACATTTATACTTCCGGCCCAGAGCGGACGATACACCTGTCAAGGAAGAGTGAGTTGCGAGGCCGCGAGACGGTGTGGAGGGGATGGGGGTGGGAGCGCGAAACAGCGGGTCCGCTGTGCAATGATGAGTGGAAGGCAGTGGTACGAAGGAACGAGCCATTCGCCACCTTTCACCCATTATCCGAAGATTAGTGTCAGATAGGGTCGCACACCACTGAAAAAAGGTTGGAAACCTATAGTCTGGTGCATACTCCCTCGAGGCTTCGATGAACCAAGGCAATCTATTTGTGGCATCATGGTGATATGAGATCAAACATACATCTTTTGTCAAGTGCAAATGATAGCATTTGGAGGGTGTACATGCGACCGCAACCATTGTGAAGTCCCAAAAGTCATTCTTCCTCGCTTTGATCTTGCAGGAAAGCCATGATACTTGCTCGAGCGTTTTGCTGAAAAGATTGGCGTTGACTCAGCCTTTGATCAAGCGTGGAGTCCCCCACTCACCTTTTTTTGCGCGGGTACATCCGCATCACTGCCGCCTTCATTTGCAGACTCTTCCGTCTCGGATGAGCTACGTTGTGGTGCTTTTCCGCGTCCCTTCGTAGTCTTCTCGAACTCTTGTACATCCTCTATCACAGGGGCGGGTATCAATGCAAGCAATACAGGGTCAAGAAGGATTACTAACTCAATTCCTGCGCCAGTTCCCTCTCGTCCCTGATCGCTTTCGCTTTTTCAAGGCTATACCGAGGTGTCATCCCGAGCTCACCGAGGATCGAATGCAGCCGCTTGATTTGTTGCGAGGGCCTATCCAGTCCTTCGAATTCCTTCTTCCAGACTTTGCGTACGCCACACGCAACGACTATACTCTTGAGTCTATTCACAGTTTCCTCGTCTTTGGACAGTGCTTCCTTTTTCTTTCCTCGTTTCGTTTTCTCCTCTTCCGGTTTCGCCGCATCCTGTAAGAGTTGATAACTGGTAAGCGAGAAACGGAACATAATAAATACCTTTTCCTGCTTCTTCTGCCTCTTCTTCGGTGGCTCATCGATGACCGAAGATAGCTCGGACTCCGTCTGCATTATGCTGGTCGGACTACGATCGACCGACACGCCAAATGAACACGTACGGGATCCCCAGTTTGTTCCTTGGCCTTTGAAACGGAGGGTCTCGGTAAGTCAATCGCAGGCATTGGTTTGGAACCAGAGCCAGATGGGCCAGGACCGCCGACAGACTTCATTTCGATATCTGAATGGTCCTCGATCACCTTCTGTTCCTGAGTCATCCAGCGAGGTTGGAGACCGTGAAATAAAGATACCTGTATTTGCTTTGGAGGGGAGGCCTTCTGCTGCTTCTTTGGTGATCCCGCCGGTTTTCGTTTCCCAGACTGTGGTGCGGCTTCTTCGTCTGACGATTCGATCGTCGCCTGGCGACGTTGCGTACATCCATGATCAAAAAGCATCCGGATGAGAGGCCTACCTTGGACTTGAATTTCATATCGCTCTCTGGTTTCTTGGAAGACGTCTTGCTCGACTTGACGGACTTCTGAGCGGCCTCATCGTCCTCTCGGGGCTCACGAGAGGACTTTGCTTTGGAAGTCTTCGAGCGCGCCGGGGTTTTCTTTTGCTTTGGCGGTGGCGCGGCACCTTCAGGCGCAGACCCATCGGCTTCCGCTTGCGGTCCCTCCTCGTCCGAGGCGCGCACCTGGACTTTCTACGTCCATGCATTAACCCACGCGCAACGGACGAAAAAACAAATGCACAGCACCCCCTTGCGCGAACCCGACTTTTCCTTTGTAACCGTTCCGCCTCGAGACACGCCCGTACCCTCGTCAGACGCGTTCTGGAAGCGTTCCTAATCCCGTCCATGACATCACTCACGCCGGACCTCGACGACAACCAAGAGCGGTCTCACCACAGTTGTATGCACGGTGGTTTTGATAAAGGACTTGTATTTCGTGGTCAAGACGTCTTCTTCGAGATCGAAATGCGTCGCTAATTGCTGACGCACGATGCGCACGGTCAGGTCGCTGGACGTAAAGGCATGTTATTATGTAGCACCAGACGCCCGTGCCTCCATGTAGAGATCTGAACTGGTGGCTCACCCGAGTCGATTGTCGTCCCGTGCATTCGAAAGGATGTCCGCAATAGCACCCTCAAGTTCATGTGTGCTTGGAAGGGCCATTATGTGGCTCCGGGAGGTGAGGTTGTTCCGGCGTCGTGCCACCTTTTCCCCGCGCCTCCACGTGATCGAATAATCGAAACGTCAAAAACCAAAATTTCACATCTAACTATGCAAATAGATGGATATAAATTATCACTCGGATTGGTTATAAAAAAAAAAAAGGACCAAGACAAAAATGTAGTCTGAGCTACGTCCACTCCGTTCGCACAATTACAGCTTCGCCTTGACCACAACTAGCGACGCATTCTGCCGCAAAATTTCCGCCGCTTCCGAAACCATATCATCCACAATTTGTTTCGCAGGAGGGACATCATTGATAAGTGCAGCCACACGTCCTATCAGCCATGCCCGAGCCTCCAACGATTTCTCGGGGTGCTTTTCGAGATCGTCATAGACGGGTATGATGCCTTTCGACGTCAACTCCTGGATTTCTTTCTGCCGATTCACATTCCTAAACGAGGGCATGAGTATCATACCGAATAAGGCACGCAAAAACGAACCAATCTTCCACATACGGCGTTTTGCGCACTCGCAAAGGGCGCCCGGTGAAAATCAATGTCGTCACCGCGTCTTCATAACTCGCGCTCAATATCGCCTCCTTGTGTGCTTTTGGAGCTCCTGCCTCTTTGGATGCCACAAACCTCGTTCCCACCCATACGGCCTGCGCTCCCCACGCCAAATTGGCAGCAAGACTCCGACCATCATAAACAGCACCAGCACCAATGACGTAAACTGGTTTTCCTGTCAGCGGTGACTTGTGACCCTTGACTGCGTCCACGCATGCAGGGATGAGAATCGTTGCGGGAGTATCGCCAGTGTGTCCACCACCCTCGCCGGCTTGGGCACATATAAGGTCGACACCCACAGCGAGTGCCTTGGCGACATGTTTCGGATGTCCAACCATCTGCAAGTGGGGTGAGCTTGCCTATCTCCATTGGACGTGGTGACGACTCACGTTCATGACGGGTATCCCCGCCTTATGCAGCCTCTCGACTGCATACGGAGGAGGAACACCGACGGCACATACGAACAGAGCAGCTTTCTCTTCGATGATGACGTCGAGGAGCTCGTTGAGTTGACCTTTCTGATAGTCATACTGATGGGCGGTTTGAGAAACGTCATCCCCGGCAGAGACATATGACATACATTCGTCTTGCGTGCATTCCCTCCGACCTGTGGGATAAGGAGGTCGACACCAAATGGAGCGTTCGGGTCCTTCAAGTCCGCCTTGATCGCTCTTATCTAAGAGCCAGCCCCAGTAGGCACGTGAATATTCGGATGGAAACGATCAGACACACCTGTTGTCTGAGTACCTTCGGAGTGTACCCATGTCCGCCAATGACGCCCAAGCCACCAGCGTTCGTTACTGCTGCGGCAAGTTCTGGGCCAGCAGCCACATTCATGCCTGGTCCGGATCAAAACCCGTTTGGTTGGCGACACAAGCGAGTTTCGTCATTACGAGGCTACTCACCAGCAAGTAAGATGGGATGTTTGATCCCAAACAATTCTGTTATGGGGGTTGTAATGGTGGCCATGATTTGCGAATGCGGCGGCAGCAGGAGGAGATGAACAAAGCGTCTTGCCGTGTCTCGTTATATATGGCAAGCACCGGTTACCTCATCCGGATTATTAATAGCCGAGCTTGTGATCCCACTGGCAGGTGATTTGGGCGAAATCATATGGCTTGACCGACATTCGTGGTTCAAAAATATACAGTACTCAGTGAGCGGGTCGTCGAATTGTTCAACAGAGCGTTTCAGAATCCCACAGTAACCAATTCCGTACATGCATGCGGTTGGATGTCTGTTTTCTCTTTGAACTTATAGACGCCCAAATTTCAACTTCAAACTGATTCTATCAATAAGGCAATGCTAGCCAATAATTTGACATGTTCAACGTCGGCACCAAGCTTTTCCGACCATTGTTCGCTCCCCGCCGCCACTTATGGCATTCGCGCAGGGCAACCAGCGGAATGGACAAAGAGCTCATCGCAAACACCACATTCCGATGCGAGGTCATCACCCATAAGCCATATAGTTCAACTGGCTAGCTTACATTTGGGATACCTCAAGCTTGGGGTCGGACGCATCTAACGTGAACATAACCCAGTCGTGCATCGGAAACAGACACGTCCTGTATCACAACTCATCTTCACGGAATGAACGCCATTAGAATCTCGATTACGCAATGAAAGTTTAAGCTGGTTAAATAATTAGCAAATATCCTGGGTATGCAACAGGAAAGCGCAGCTATGTGCAGGGAATGAGTGTATTGGATACATGAATTGTCAACCGTCCACCAGGAGGAAGATCGAAATAGCTAGAAAGAAAGAGAGAAAAAAAGCATAAAAAGAAAGTAAAGCCTACGAGCCCGAGCTCGCATCTTCATAGTTTATGTACGATGATGGTGATCCGGCACCCGATTGTATGAGTCGGCGCAACCTTGCTAGCTCAGCAGCGAGGGTGCTGTGCGTCCACCGTTAACAACCACTCGGACCGAGGATTCGATGCGGCACTTACTTGGCAGTTTCATTCGCTAGGTCGCTTCGGTGTGATTGTTCCTCAATCTCTTCTTTGAGTCGCGTCATCTCTTGTCGAAACTCGTCCTCTATTTCCTTCCGAATGCTCGAGCCATCGCACTGTAAATCTATTACCCTGGCTTGAGTTTCCTGGGATGTCTTCATCTCCTCTGTCAGTTGTTTATACTTCTTGCCAAGTGTTTCAGCCTCTTTTTTGACTTTCTCCTCCCGCTTTCGCATCTCATCTTTAAGTCGGTCCGTCTCGTGCTTCCAACTCTCCGTCAGACTTTTAATGCTATCGCGTAGCGTGATGTACTCCCGTTCCGACTTTTGAGACAGCGCTGTCGACTCCGCAAGGGCTGCTTCCATCTCCCGAAGCGATCGTTTTGACGTGGTCGTTTCCGTCTTGAGCTGTGACTTCAGAGCAGTGGCTTCCGCCTCTGCCTTCCGAGCTCTCTCGAGAACCTGAGGACAACCTAAGTACAACTCTGCAGTGGTAGAGAGACGCATACCTCTTGCAGAAGTCGTTCTTTACGTGCGACAACATTATTCAGACCCTCATTCTCCAGTCGAAGTCGTTCTCGACCTTCTTTCAGGTCTTCTGTCTGACGCGTCAGTTGTGCAACCGTGCGTTGAGAGAGGCGGAGCTGAGTTTTGGTATTCTCGAGTGCATTCCTGGCATTGATGACACCCGTTTGAAGGTCGGCCAGAACCTTGGAGGTTCCTCCCGGTGTGAGCGAGAAACGACGGTTCGGTGATGCTGGTGCTTGGAGAGAAGATGAGGAGTGCAGGTTCGCGGAATTGTTGGCAATACTTGGGTCTATTGATGTTACGGGAGGGGGTGTTTGAGTGGATGTACGGTTCAGGGTCGGGGACAGCCCATCATCGGCTAGGGCTCGAGCATTGCCTATTCACATGGACGTGGACATGATTGAGGGAAGACATGCCAATTCGATGGCGAACGACTGACCTACTGACGCGACGGGTATACCTGGAAATGACATTTATTAATGCGGTTGAATCTCGAGTTAGTGAAAGACCTCTAGCCTTTGACTGGTAATGACATACGACTAAGTGTGCGAGTGGGACTAGAAATCCGCTTGATGGGATCTCTGGTACCAATGAGACCACCAAAGTCCATTGGAATCCCTTCGGGAATGCCTTCCGCTTTAAAACTTGGCGCTGCGCTTTCGCGGCGAGGCAGTGGGAGATTAGATTCACGACCAGCCAGACCTTGCAATATGTCGAAACTGGATCTACGCCTCATTTTTGGGGTTGTAAAGTTGGCATTATAAGATGATGGTGGGGAAGAGATATCGATGACGTCGTCAGAGGGATGAGATACATGGTTTGGAGACGCCATGAAACCTGGAGGAAGAGGACGCGGTCCACGTAAAACAATATTCTCTAGATTGAGTAGTTGGGCCTGCTGCTGTCGAATAGAATGCTTCAAGGTCGACATCTGATTCCGGACAGCCACTGCATAGGGAAGAACGAACCGGATAGGGCGGGAATGACAAACGATTCACAGCGAACGACGTTGAAAAATACCTGGATCGTTTAAAGAGACCGATGGGCTAGACACGTGCGCCGAACGCAATGAACCACGCGACGAAGACCTAGATAGTGGACGAGGAGGAGTAACGGGACTTGACATTCAAGAGTCAGTAAAAAAAAAAACTGAAAGGATCGTGGGGCGAGCCAGCTCCAGAAAGTAAGGAAAAAAGGGAGCTGGTCGGACTAGTTTGTAGTAGTCAGTTGTTAATGAGGTTCACGTCTATATTTGCAGGTGTTTGTGTTAGTAAGATCACGAACGCGATCATGTGATCGATCATTGTCTTCTTCCATCATGACTGACTGTGGCATTTGTTTAGATGTCCTGCGCAATCCAGTTTCTACCCCGTGTGGTCGGTCATCCATTCAGTTCATATGTGTGCGGCTCACGTCTATATCGCAGGCCATGTTCACTGCGAAAAGTGTCTGCGAAGCCACATCAATGCTGGCACGGATGCACTCAAATCAACGTGTCCGACCTGTCGTAAACCATTCCATATAGGTTCTGATCTTTTCACCTCCCCCGCACCATCGCTGACTTCTCTTAGCAACCCCCGACTTTGCATTCGTTCCTCAAAAGTATTATGACTTCATCATGCCATGTGTCCGCAAAGTATACATGGACATTCCTTCTGTCGTCGCCCTGAAACGCGAGGTCGAACGCTTGTCCGGACTTCTCGACTCCATGACCAAGGACAACGACCATCTTCGCCAGCACTGCAAGGAGTACCAAAGTGCGCTCGACAGCATGCAATCAGAAAAGGATGCCATCATCGAACGGGAGGAAGATGCACGGGCGGAGGCAGACAATCTATGTAAGAAATACGAAACCTTGAAACGGAGATACTGGAGGGTACTGGCCGGGTAAGTCTTGAACGCCAGGCACGGTGCCACATCAGCTGCATGCTCCCGACAGCGACGACGCGTACAGCAGTAGCAGTAGCCAAGCCTTGGATGCTCCCCGTGAGGCCATCCCGAAACTAGAAGAACATTCGATTTCTCTACACGACTTGAATCCGATCTCGTCCAGACCAAAACGCTCTCTGCCCAAATCTCGCTTGTCGGATGCTACGCGCTACAAAGAGGACAAATTAACCAAGAGACGACGAAAACAACGAGATTCAGATGTTGGCTCTACCAGCCAAGTTGCCTTTAAATATGAAGATGACGACGACGAATAACAGGTCATCTAGATCTTGCTGTATATCCTCCATCAACTGAGTACAAGTAACATAATCATGTATTTTGGTCTTCATATGTTTTGCACGTCATGTACTCGATTGCCATCCAATCCGAGGACTAGCTAACGATCCACCGGACAATGAGATAAAACCATATTTACGTGAAAGCTCTTGCAACTTGGTGGGAAATTTCCTGACCCGTGTCCAAAGCCAGGGGTGGGATTAGATCTTGAAGTTGAAACCAGGTCTGAACACCTACCTTCACCCTGCGACCGATTTGGTCTACAAATAGCTCACTCTCAAGAAAGACATGGCTACGGGTAACGGCTGCGGTGCGGGTCGGCTTTCGTTCAGCGGCGCATACACGTGTGGGCCTCCCGTAGCTCGAAAATGTGCAGCCACCTGGTCATGATCGAACACTACGCCCACGGGGCAAGATATCCCAGTCCGTGGATAACAGTCTACATCATGTCTTTTCGCGCATCTCAGCTTCCTTCTGGCAGGGAGAGCCGACCTACGATACGCTTCGGTAAAACAAGATCTGTACGTGCATCCCCATCCCTGACGGAGCACACAGGACCAATGAATTGGTCAAACACCCTTGGGCAAGCACTACGTAGTTTCCAACCAACCGATGCGGCCACTGGCATACATACATACATATGCAGCCAGGTCGCTGAGATACGTAACCGGGGCACTACAGCATGTCACATCGTCGAGCCGAAGAAACGCGGTAGTTGATGCTTTTGGGTTCAACGTGTCGAGATCAAGTACACCTTGGCTACAACACGACAGACCTCTCTTGCAGTTCGTTGTACGGCCCGCTTGTCCTGTCAGGACTCCAGCCTTGTGTGATGGAGTTGTGGAGAAAATAAAGATGAGGTAGGCCCAAATCAGTCAGCTGAAAACGGGTTGAAAGTGTCTGGACAGTCCCGCCCTGGCCATCCATATGTGGTACCTCTTGGCAACTCCATTTACTTGGCTCAGGCGAACCAACCGGCCCAGGAATCGTGCATCGTCAAAACATTACGTTGTTAGACTGCTCGACAAATGGCCCTATCAGCATGAATTAAAAACTGTATGCGAACCTTGTAAGTAAGTCGCAGGATAGGAGATCGATTCACGTGAAGGTTCGAACCTGACACGTCGTCGCCAACAGGATCGAACGGTGTGGTCTGTCGGTCGATTCTGCTTCACGGACCCGAGAGTTTGGAACGCTGTTCAAGTTGATACACACTGTGTGCTCCGAGGGTCACGAATATACCTGTGGGAGCTCGCATCGGTTCTCAAGGAAGAGGCTGCATTAATTCGTATCGTCCATCCCCACACAGACATCACGCTCATGCATGCATCAGTGGACTTCAGAACATCTGCGCTGCAAGATAGCTATCAGATAAGCAGCTTGGAATATCTCTGGGAAGATACTCGCGATTATATATAACCCGAGTCTCAACTTGGGAGGTTCAGTTTGATCGATGCCGCTCGAACCACGAGGGAAAAAAAATGCAATCGCGTAGTAGGTGCCTGGGATTTATTACATCTACCAGCCGCTGGAGGAATTGAATCGACTCGCAGTTTTCATGCCGGCATTGATGAAACGAAAATTTCTCTGGAACACGTTTTCTGTGATACAAAACAAAGCTACAGGTAAGTGTTTCGCTCGTATTTGTAGCAAACCGTGAAAGAAGGTTTTCTTTGTGGGATTACATCATCCCGAAATATCGAAATGCATTATCGGAAGAAATATTTGAAATTTCGCCTAGTATCCCATAACTGATCCACACATCGAAGTGGCGTATAAATGCGAAACGAGTGTTTTCGAGTTACCATCCCTGACCTCACAGACACCATGCGAAGAGACGCACCAGCTCCATTCAATTCCAGCAAGGCGGACATCGTCCTGCGTTCGTCTGACGATGTATATTTCCGAGTATACCGGTGTATGCTGGGTCTTGCATCACCCTTCTTTGACTCTATGTTCGACCTCCCCCGGCCACAGGAGCATAGCGCGGATGAAGAAATGTACTGGGGTCTCGAAGTGATTCCCGTGGCTGAAAACAGTCGGGTGCTGGATATGCTTCTAAGATTCTGTTACCCCGCCGGCATCGACGATCCACGCTTGGAAAGTGCGGCAGACGTGGAGAGGGTATTGGAGGCAGCTGCCAAATACGGCATGGAAGAGGTGGAACAAAAGGTTCGGAGAACATTGCTCGAATCATCCATCCTGGAAAAGGAACCGCTACACGCATTCTCCATCGCCTACAATTTTCGTTATGGACCCGAAGTAGCAGCCGCAGCAACTCACTTGTTGCGCCAACCGCTCCCATCAGACTCGACGACATTGAAATATGTCAGCCAGGGCGATCTTCGAAACCTCGCGGCTTATCGCACCCGATGCGCACATGCAGTCTTGGCTCTGGGGAACAATCTTACCTGGCTGCAGGAGAAGGAAAGTTACAGGTTCTTCAAATGGTGGACGAACTGTTGTATGTGTACGCAGCGGGCAGACGCGCGCTTCTTGATGCACGGGGCGTACGCACGGGAGTGGTGGGCAGAGTATATGGACGAAACGCTGGCCGTACTGCAGGAGACCCCTTGCGCAACTGCTGTATATCAGCATATGCGAAAGGCACTAGAGAGGGCGGGAGGCTGCGCATTCTGTCGACGAACATCACACTCATACATGTCAGACTTTGTGCAAAGGTTTGCGGAGGCAGTCGAAACGGCCGTGGCCAGCGTGAGTGTATACCTCTCTGTTTATCGTCCCCATTTGATGAAGAATCCGCACAGATTCCACTTGGGATACCATTGTAAATCCTTTCATTGTTGGGGTGCTCGTCAGATTCGGACCTGGGTAGGAGTTGGACGGGACTATTTTAGTGGATTTACTGTAGATGCCGGTTAATGTACTTTTGGGGATCGTGTGGGAGCAAGCTGTCCAATGGCCAGGTCAGTAACCATGGACGCGAGATTGCGATAGCCTTGTATGACATTGCGGCTGTGTATTGAAAGTACGTACCGCGTTATGGGGTCAACCGTTGACATACCTCGAGAGAATGATTTTAAAAAATAGACTCGAGTGTGAACCTGTGTGAAGTAAGATTGTGTGTGCTGAGAACTCTCAGCGGAATCAATCGTAGCCAGATCATGAGTCTGGTGTGAGACGTCTCACCACCATGATAACATAACGTTGATAAGGGACGGGTTTCACAGCCCCACCAGGTAGTGCCAACCTGCCACATTCGGATCGACTGCCGGTGTCCACCAGTCTACAATTGCCAGCTTCCCCCGGTGTTCGCAGCCCCATGTAGATACCCTCTTGTATTCCCTCCCTCACCACGTCCTAGTCTCCAGTCCTTTCTTTGCGAAATATCGAACCCGATACCATAATGCACCCCGCCACCATGGCCGGAAGCGATCTCGAGTCCGAGCGACAGTCCGAGAACCTCGGTCCCGTCGACGCCGCAGCACCCTTCAATCGAACCAACGCCGACGTGATCCTCCGAACCTCTGACAATGTCGACTTCCGCTTCTACAAACTTCTGTTGTCGCTGGCCTCCCCCTTCTTTGCCAACATGTTCGCGTTACCACAGCCTTGTCCGCTTGACGAGGCTGCCGATCAAACAAAGTACGGGCTGCCTGTTATACCCGTGACCGAAAAGAGCCACGTCTTGCAAAAGCTGCTCAATTTCTGCGCTCCCGTCTATGACGCCGAGCGTCCCGTGTTGGACAATCTAGACACCGTCATGTCCGTCCTCGACGCTGCAGACAAATACGATATGAAGTGCGTGGGAAAATTCATCGTCAAGATGATCACGGCCCCCGAGTTTTTAGAACGAGAGCCCATGCGCGTGTTCGCCATCGCATGTCGGTACAGGGCAGAAGCGGAGACGAACATCGCTGCCCAATACATGCTTCGTTTTGCGGTCTGGGAACCTGTGTACGTGGCCGAGCTGGACTTTATATCCGGATCGGATTACCAGCGCCTGGTCAAGTACCACGCGAGTTGTGGACAGGCCATGTCTCAGCTCGTCCGCCTCTGGTCCGTGTACCCACTCCCGCCGCTTGACTGCAAGATATGCAGGAAGAATGGGCTACCACGTCTGTCCGTAAAGAACTATCAAGACAGTGTCATCGACGCATTGCGGGTACGGCCATGCGCAGAAACTTTGACCAACCTGGAGTGGATCGAGAGTATGTTGAAGAAGACTGGCAGTTGCCAGAATTGCCGGGAGAGAGCGCCGAGAAAGATGGAGAAGTATGCAAGGGAACTTTCTGTGCCAATACACGAAATCATCTCTGACGTACGTGTTTTTCTTATCGCGAGCCCGCACACTTCATTAAACTTCTCCATCAGATTCATCTGGAGATCAAACCTTATTGAAGCTGTGATCAGTCGATTGATTCGAACTGTACCCCATAAGAGAAAGACACTCGTAAGGAAATGTCTCGTGATGTGTATGTTCCTTTACCTATTCGCGGACTGTAGGATTACCATTGTATCGGGCCATTCACTATGGCACTCGTTCTACTTTGTATTAAAGTTCCAGCGTGAACTACCAAGCCCTGATCAAGCATTGCTCCAAGCTGGTACCACACATCCAAACTACAATAAAATATTACTATTATGATATGATTACTGACTATTATCTTCGCTTTCGAGCATGTATCGGAAACCACGAGAGAGTGTTTCAAGGAGCGTCGTCCTCTGCTTCGCGCTTACTGCAATCGAGATATCAATTGACCGACGCGCGCGCCATACACCGTCGTCTCCTTTTGTTGGATTGGACTTGAAACATCTCAAGCAGTGCTTGAACGACCCCGGTGTATAGAAACGACTGCCGTCGGGTGATCCGAAATGCACGCTACACCAGTCAATCCTGATGTGAAGATTAACCATCAGGTTTTTACGAAAGTTAAAATAACTCTTACTCCAGGTTCGAATTCACCGTCACCAAAGTGTCGTTAGCAGGGTTCGAACTGAGTCCCTTTCCAGAGTTCGCTACCTGGAGTAAGCCATGACTTGATACTGTCATCAAGTTATGGATGTGCTCGGGCTCCCTGAATCGTTGGAGCGCCTGTCGAATAGCGGAAGCGACTCCAGTTATATCTGGCGGAACGGCAGCGGGAACCTGGAAACCCGGCACTGATCGTCAATCGATTTCGAAAAACCCAGAGGAGTAAACAAACGCGGTACACCATGTTTCCAGCCACACCCTCAGTAATGAAGGGTGCGCTAATGTTACGATACTGAAAACAGGTGATTCAGAGTCTGATCATGGCTACTGATGTTGAGCACGCAAACTGGCTTACGCTGCATATATTCAGGACCTCCTGCACGGGTTGCCTCGCGTGTTGGTTTAATACAGCAACAACATAGGCGGTGAGGCAATCCTGTTTCGAGAGATAGCTGTTCTTCCCACGAGAAGAGAGTGTCGAACGAAACTCGGTAAGATCGTCATTGTCGAAGCGCCATTTCAGATCTCGAGAATTTTTTAGAAAGTCATCATACAGTTGTTCAAATTCGTCCAGCGGGCAAGTGAAGTGAAAATTTGGTATGCGAGGCAAAAACTCGGCTACCAAGGATGCTGATGGCGGGGGATAGTGATATTTCTCAAAGGTCGGAGGAGTATACTCCAGTGGGAGGTCTTGATAAAATTGAGAGACGGAGTGTAAGAAACGAAATATCAACGTGGCATCGCCTAGTATTTGAGAAATCAGAAGCATGCAAATGGGGTCGAAAAGGTGACGAACCGAGCGCATGATGCCAGGAGAGACCGATGGACGTCTCATTTTCAAAGAGAACAAGTCTGAACCGAATAAGAGGAGCGTCCCCGTGGTCAACAGGGCAACGACTGATGGGTTCATGGCTGAGAAACGGAGACAAATCTTCCTGGACGACCCAGTCGCCGTTGAGAAGTGTGTCGGAAGTTGTGTCGAACTTGTACTCAATATCAACAGGAACGGCCGTGTTGGTTAGTTCAACCTAAGGAAATATGAGATACAACTTTAGATGGTTCCTGCGGATCAACCCACAGACCAATTCCCGGAGTCATTACATCGAAGCTGCCCGGCAGCGTGGGGGTATAATTGCAGAGTCCGAGAGAGCGCCTCCTCGAACGTGGGGATATTAAGTTTTGTGGGCAGGATATGTACTTGTTCAACCTGTAAATTGACATGGGCACCGTCGAGCGAGATCCCTCGGTATGAAAACCTACGATCCATAACAAGAGATCTTGACCAGGTAAATCGACGCTGGCATGGCCTGCGAGTGCAGTTGGCAGTTTTGGTGATACAGAATGTTGGACAAAAGACATAACTGACTTGTAGCAGGCAGGAGACGGTGAGGCCGGTTGCTACTTTACTTATAAGCAACAGTAGTAAGCTACTAGGTAGCAGTGTGTACCGCGTAGTACCCGCTCACAGCCTTGTCAATCAATGAGATTGATCAACAACCCGGTGGGTTGCCAGCTGCACAGGAGTGGCGAAACTCTTACGTACAACTTCCCAAGTCTGTTATAGTTGTATGCTGGGGCGCATCAGCAGAAGGTACACGGCCTTGGGCTCGTATTTAGACAAGTGCGTTGTGTCTTTATCATCAACCAAGCGATAAAACCCCCGTGGTAACACAACCGAGCTACGACTCCTCCTAAAAACCAATTTCGTGAGATCCGGCAGATCACCCCCATGTCAGGAGGCTATGACCGTGAGAGGAATGATTGTAGGGACAATCTACAGTACGAAGTATGATGTACAGACGAAATAGAATAGGTCTCACCTCAGCGCGGTTCGGGAATGAGCTGAGGTGTTCGTACGCTAGGCTACGAGAATATAAGCCCTTGCGGGGCAGAAACAAACAGATGTCGGTAACTACATGACAATGTGAAACAAAGATTAGACAGAGGTATCTAGGGGACAATGAATTACGCGTGACAATGATTGATAGCACAGCGCCGTGCATCCACGGCTTGACCGCAGCTGACACTACCCCCCTGTACACTACGGCGCCATCCTGGGCTGCAGCTGTTGTGGCACCACCACCACCCAACCCGCCCTCGCCCTCGTAGCGAGGTAGTGTACGACAGAAGCGCATACTTACTTCCGAATCTCCCTACCTCATATGGGTCCTCCGCTGTGAGAGGATAATAGACGGCCTCACCCACACCCCACAAGCCATCGGACCCGTTGGCTCAGCCTCATCACGGCACGGCTCGACATTGACCGAAGGTTGACTAAGAGCAACCGGAAACCGTCGTCGGTAAGTCGCGTACTACACACCTGGCTACGTACCCTACATAACCCGTCCCCATTGGGCGACCAACCCCAAGGTTTCCCACTAAGTGGGTATTGCTCTACTCAGCCCCCGTGCTGTAACCAAGGATCGCTGGTAGTAATTCGGGGTCCCACGTCAATGCATTTTCTCCTCGACCGGGGGACTACATAGCCCTCCTTAGTGACTTTACCCGATATGTAGACCTGGCGAGGCTGTTGTGTCCGAGGCTCGCCGAGGCGAAGTCCAAAAAACTTTGGTGTCCTACATCGGTTTGCGAAATTAGACTAATGCAGCACTTCCAAGTCGCTGCCCATCATCATGAATATATATTCGAGCTCACGTTTCCTATCGTACATTTAGGTTGTATAGAATGACAGCGCCCCACCACTGTAGACGACGATACAGTTAAACCGTAGTATCCGCACTGTCGAGAATATACTGGAAACCACGTGCAAGTGTTTCAAGGACCTTCGGCTTTAGTTCTGCACGCACTGCTATCGAAATATCAACCGACTGACGTGCTTGCCATACACCATTGTCTCCTTTCGTTGGATTGGATCTTACACACATCAGACAGTGCTTGAATGCTTCAGTCTTGTAAAAACGTGTGCCATTGGGGACTCCAAAATGCGCGCTATGCCAGTCAATGCTAATATGAATTAATATTAATTTCAGGCTTCGAGTCAAAAGATTTAGAATGATCTACCCTACTTGTGAGTTGATGACCACCAAAGTATCATCAGGATTATTCCGGGTAGGTACTTCACCGGCGTTCGCAAACTTCAGCCAGATGTCGCTTGACACTGCCATCATACTATGGATGTAATATTGCTCCCTGTACTGTACGAGCGCTTGGCGAAGAGCGGTGGCGATTCCAGCCATATCCAGCGGAACAATAGCAGGAACCTGATCCAACACATCAGTGATTACAAGAGCAAATCGCAGGAAGAAACGAACACGGAACACCATATTTCCAGCCACATTTTCAGTGATAATGGGAGCACTTATGCTACGATACTGGAAATAGACGGGTTTGATCAAAACCATCATGTCGCGTACGCAAACTAGCTTACGCTGCACACATTCTGGACTGTCTGCACTGGTGTGCTGGTATTATGGTTTAATACAGCAACAACATAAGCAGAAAGACAGTCTTGTTTTGAGAGATAGCCGTTGTTCTGTTCACGAGAAGAAAGTGCTAGACGTAGTTCAGCAAGATATTTCTCATCAAACCGCCATTTCACATGTTGAAAATCCCGGCGGAAGTTGAGCGAGGATTGTCTGGATTCGCCAGAAGCCTGGGAGCGGTGCAGATGAGGTAAGCGAGGCCAGAACTCGGCTCTCATAGACGCCGATGGCATTGGAAAGCGATCTTTCTCGAAGGTCGGACAAGGATATTTGAGCGGCAGGCCTTGATAAAATTGAGAGAGCGTGTGGACGAAGCGGAACGCCAGCGTTCCATCACCTAATATTCCAATCAGAACCACACGAATCGACCAAGAAAAGCGACGAGCCAAGCGCGTGATGCCAAGAGAGACCGATGGATGTCTCATTTTCAAAGAAAATGAGTTTGAACCGAATCAGAGGGGCGTCCCCACAGTCAACAGGATAAATACCGATGGGTTCATGGCTGAGAAATGGGGACAAATCTTCCTGGGCGATCCAGTCACCGTTGAGAAGTGCATCAGAGGTTGTGTCAAACTTGTACTCAATGTCGACAGGAATAGCATTATTGGTTAGCTCAACCTGAGGAAAATGAGATAAGGGTCGGGATGATTCCTACAGATCAACCTACAAACCAATTTCCGCCACTAGATCGAAGCTGCCCTGCAGTGTGAGGGTACAATTGCAAGGTCCTGGAAACAGCCTCCTCAAACACGGGGATATCAAGCTTTTTTGGCACGACATGGACACGCTGGACCTGTAGCTATGAGTAACATGCAACAAGAAAATCACTTGGACAAGGGCGTACGATGGAAAACTTGAGATCTTGACCAGGTAGATCTACCCTTGCATGGTCCGCAAGTGTCGTTGGCAGTTTGGGTCGCACAGAGTGCTGGATGGGACACATGGTAACTGAGTAAACTACTGCAGATCCGCGTGGGACGAACCTACCAGTACTTGTACTCACTCATAGCACACTGCCACGGTACCAAACATAGCGCGAAGCATGCGGGAATGCTACTCCTGTCGTAATGTAGTTGGATTCTGAATTAACGCCAACTCCTTATCATGTAGGCAATATCCACAACGCCGGTCAGATATTGATCATGTGGCGACAAAGTACGACGTAAGAATCAGGCCATCTGACTGCCATCATCATTTCGGACGTTGAATTTTGGTTTTACGCACCTACTTTAACATTACGAAGGTCTAATGTGAATTTGCAAGGATTCCGGCGTGTATTATCCCGAGTGGTTCGGATCCGAACAAGTCAAGCAAAACTTTGGAGCACGTAACGGTGTGCCGTACAGTTAGGCTGACCATCTGGACGGTGGCAACAAAGCGGGTAGTTTCCAACAAGCAGACGGGCCAACGACCCCCATACAGCCCTCTGTGAATGATACGGTTCTCTATGGATAGTGACAGACATATCATTTCATGAGCGATCTTGCAAACTTAGCATATGGATTCACGTCCTATCGACCGAACTAGGTCTCGGAGTGATTTCTGCGGTGCCAAAAAGGATCGTGGAAGGTTCTGAAGGGATGGGACTATGTTACGACGAACTTGCAAGTGGAAAATGTGACCCACGACCCCAGTCTTGAACATGATGTGCTAAATAACAGCGTGCGCAACGTCTGTAGAAGTTAGAACGAATTGAAATACTACATTATGTTAGCATAAGAGTAACGAGCGGTAGACGAGTAGGCTACCTCCAGTCTCGCATCTGCTCGACTGGAAGAAAGTGGTAATTCCCAAGCAGTCAGAAGCGAAGACAGGAGAGGGGGGGACCAAGCGTGTGATGCAACAAAAGTGATAGCTGATTCGTAGCTCAGAAATCATCCTGGGAGACCGAATCGCCGTTTAACAGTGTCGGAGGATTTCTTGTGCTCGATGTCAACAGGAACAGCAGTTCTAGTATAAATGCTCGACTCAACGCCACAACAATAATATCGGGTGAGAAAAAGAAAAGACCGACGCGATCACGTGATGGTACGCGTTCTCAGTAGTACTTACCTTGCTTGCAGGTTCACTCAGGTCCGGAATGACTCTCTTCGAAACGCCATCGCGAATTTGGCGTAGAATAGAGGACGAGAGAGAGCCATCGTCGTTGCCGTCATTGCCCGGATTCGAGCAGTCCGTCGTGCCAGGCACCGAATCAGATCAGACAACGACGGACGACGATCGTGAAGCTCTACCCGTGCATTCAACACCAACCGCTGCCTCTTCCCACAACGCCACTTCCACCATACGTCTGCAGTCGAGCACTTCCAGCACCGTGCGCTTTGCGACCTCGATTGCGTCTCGTTCTGCGTCCGTAAAGTCCTCCGCGTCAAGGTCGTTTGGTCGACTCGCTCAGAACAGCTTCGATGTCAGCGCTATCACGTCGCTGCCCCATGATTCGGAAGAAAACACCGACCCAGAGGAACGCCCGGAAAAGAGCACCAACAGTGTTCCAGAGGCTTACCTGCCACCCCCAGAAAGCGACGAGGCTGAGGATATGTCCCTGGTGGATGCCTTGGAGTCGGTCAGTCGCGCTAGCTCTCCGGTGTCCCCAGAGCCGCCACCCCCAGAATCAATCCCGAAAAAGAAAGGCGCGTTGTATGACTACTCGGTTTCTTTACGTTCAGAGCCACAGGTGAGCTTCCTTCGCTTTCCGTGGTTGCCGAGCTATATGATACATCCTCCCAGCCCTCTCCCATGGACAGGTATCGTAATGTTGCTCTACGGCGGCCTCTGGCACGTGCTCGAACACCATCCCTATCACGTTCGACGTCTTCCTCGGTGTCTTCTCCGCCTAATTCCACGCCCAAGAGTAATCGTTCCATCCCGTTGCCCCGGGACCCAGGGTCACCCATTCCAGGTATACATGTCCCACTGCCCCGATCTGCAAGTGCCTCCCCAGCCGCAGCGTCAATACCAAGCGTCGTGATACAACCACCCGGCGATGTCCTCTCACAAACCAGCGAAGATGTTTCGCCTGTCGAACACGAGGAACTACTTGAGAGTGACCCCGAGAGAGCCTCCAACACCGACGATGGTCGCACGCTGGATAGGGAACCCACGTTTTCCTCTGCGTCTTCCGATCCGAGTTATCCAATCGACCGCACAATACAACCCCGTAGTCCGCTTGCACCATCGACTGCGTTTTCCTCTCCTGCACCATCAGCGGCTTTCACACCAACTCCGGCAGTCGCACCACGTCCGCGCGCTCGGTTCAACATTCCCCCGCGTCCGCAAGAACTGTACACGCCAGAGGATACCGAGGTAGATGCCGACCCACTCACACCACATACACGCAGAAGATCCTTTCTTCTCTCAGTCATCAACTCTACCGCCCGTCCTCGTATGAGAGTCGGCGCCACACCGCATCCTCACCGACCTCTGAACGCACTCCCCCTTACGCAAGAAATCGCCGACGAAGCACAAGCTACACCAGCGATCGCGATACGGACCGCCTTTGCTGGAATAACGCCTCGACCGAGGCGGGGTCGCATGTCTCATCCCCTTGCGCAGACGCACGTACCCGAGGTCGACGCGTCAGAGTCTGGCGATGGTGACCATCTCGTCCCGCCTGACGATGAGAGCGAAAGGGGGTCCATCATCTCTACCACCTCCTCGCAGGATCTTGTCGCGCACACGCGCGCCAACACCTCTTACGATCCCGCCCTCGGTCTTGGCGAACGAGGCAAGATGGGCCGTTTCGACGCGCAAAAATTGAATACGTACTTGCACGGGCTCAACCGCCGTCTACAAGAAGAAAACGTCGAGCTTATTGCGCGGTTACAGAAATACGAAGAAGTTAAACAGGGTCCACGACTGAGCATCGAGAGTATGGGAAGAGGGAGACGAATCAGTGTTGGGGGAACACTGGGGGATGTGGAAGAGGAATCAGTTGCGGAGGGCTGGGCTGAAGAGAAGCTTGAGTTGGAAGCTCTCGTCCAGAAGATGACGGGAGACCTCGACCAAATGGCGGTGGACAAGGATGAGCTGACGAGGGGTCTAGAAAAGGAACGCAATGAGCGGACAAGAGACAAGGAACGATGGCGGGAACGGATGGCAGAGGTGGAAAAGGGTGTTTCAGAGATCATCAGTGAGCTGGAGGAGAGGGTTGGAGAAGCCGAAGGCAAACACGCCGATGCCGTTGAGGAAATCAGCAAGGTGAAGCACGAATCGGCAGAGGTCCACGATCGTTTGGAAACGGAACGTGACCTTGCCATCGAACGTGCTAAAGAAGCAGAAGGAAAGTACGCGGATGCTGTCGAGGAGAGCAGTAAAGTTAAGCGCGAGGCAGAAAGGGTTCGAGACCGTTGGAAAGCAGAACGCGACATGGCCATGGAACGTGTCGAAGAGTCCGAAGAAAAGTGCACCAGAGCCATCGAAGAGATCAACAGGATTAAGCGCGATGCGGAACGGGTTCAAGCCCGTTTGGAAACCGAACGTGACCTTGCGCTTGAGCGAGCCGCTAAAGCCGACAGCGCCTTAGAGAGTGGCAAAGAACTTGGAGGTGCCTTGAAGGAGGCCAACACTAAGATCAGTACACTGAGCAGCAATCTTCAGGCAGCTAAGGCACAAATCGAAGAACTCGAAGAAGACGGGACTATGCTCCATCGAAAGGTCGTTGGACTCGAGAAGGAGCTCAAGGAAGAGAAACTGTCTCACAAGCTTGCCAAAGAGGACTTCCACAGCCAGTTGAGCGAGATGGGCAACGAGGTCATGCAGGTGACGGCAAGAATCTCCGAGCTACAACGAGAGCTCGCTGAACGCGACACCGACCTCGACTGTCTTGAAGGGGAGCTGCAAGTCAAGTCGGATGCACTGGCTGAACTCCAACACTGCACTGTACAGGCTGACAAAGAAGCTGCCGAGGAACTACGTTCGCTCAAGTCGTATATCGTCGAACTGGAGGAAGGCGCAGCGGGACGCGTCAAAGATCTTCAACAGCGACTCGAGCGAGCCCAGGATCGCGTTGACCAGTACGAGGTAGAGGAAGAATACGCCAATGATCGGATGGAAAGACTTGAAAAGGAGTCCGAGAGAGCGACAGAACTTGCTCGACAAATGGAGGAGGCGTTAGAGGCTGCAGAGGAAAAGATGAAGTCCGACGAGGAGAGGGTAGCTGAGTTGAAGAGCAAGTTGGCGGCGCTGGAACGCGAACAGGAAAGGCAGCGGGATTTGGCGAGCGCTCATCCGCCGAACAATCATGCGGCCGAGGAAGCGCTCGAAGCGGAGCTGGACGAAGCCAATAAAGAGATTGCGAAATTATCCGCTCTTCTCCAACAGTCTCCCGCGCGGCGAGCGATCGAAAAGGCCAGGGACACGAGGATCGAGGTGCTGGAGCGCGAAAAGGAAGAGTTGCTGGAGCGGGTCAGAGCGCTGAAAGCCACCAACGCGGAAATGGCGACCCCGCAGCGCGTCATCAATACCAGTGGCATTTCTCCGATCCACCGACATGTTCTGTCCATGAGTCTCAAGACGCCTAAGACGCCTGGAGCGCCACTGAAAGACGTGAGTGACACTCATTCCGAATGAGAATCGGGCTCTGATGAAAAGAGTGATAGCTTTCGTGGTTGAATGCAACTACCGCAGGCGATCCGGGAGCCCCGCCTCTCTTGGTTGAAATTGCAAGACTGCAGACAGAACTCGACCGGGCAAATGACAGCATCGATCAGAAACTGGACGAGCTGCAAGAAGTAGGTCTTGACGTCGTGGAACTCACCAAGAACCTCGAGGACGCACGCTCTGCGATCACGTCCCTTGAGAACGAGAACGCGAGATTGCAGCGAAGAGAGGAGAGACGACTTCGTCGACTCGAGAAGCTACGGTGCCAGCAATGTTTTGTGAAAGTCGATCCTTTGAGACTGCAGCGCGCGTATGAGGCAGACGAGAGGTATGAAATACACGTTGGCAAGACGTCCGTATTGACGCTTTTCAACAGTTCGCTCTCCCTGAACATCTCGGCCGGTGATATTTTGGCCAATCCACCCACGCCCCTTATCAAGTCCAGCGAGGCGCTCCGCTTGGAGCTTCAAAACGTGAACGTCCAACTTGACAGCATGAGGAAGCAATGGCAGGACGAAAAATGCCAGCTCCTAGGCGAAAAAGCCGTCCTCCAGGACGCCGCGAACCGCATGAACACGGAAGTGCGCAATGCCCAGCAGGAGGTCCGGAAAGCAGCTGAGGCAGAACGGGAAAGTCGCAGATCCAGGGCGGATACACAAGAGGTAAGGGCTATTCCAGTCTTGTCCACGAATCGACCCCATGTCGTGCATGAGAGGCTGAAACGGCCAAGGCGGTCATCGCCGATCTTGAAGCAGAACTCCAGGCAGAACGGATGCGATTGAGGAAGATGTCCACTGAGCAGAGCAGTCTACAACGTGAAATTGGGGACGTCGCACGGCAGTTGCAACGCACTGAAGCGGTAATGATAATGTCATGCCTCGGGATGATCGACTGACGTCGAACCTAGGATATGGACGACGTCAAGAATCAGTTGCAGAAAGCCAAACAAGACAATCACGAGTTGGAGAACGAACTGCGAGGTATGCGGATGTCATCTATGGCGGAATTTAAATCCCTGAATCGGTTTCCGATAGTGAATGCGAACGCGGAACAGAAAGCCCGGCTTTTGGAAACCAAAGTACGCGAAAATGCGTCGACGATCGAGCAACTGCGGCACGAACGCTCGATCCTTGTGCAAGATCACAAAGGCCTTCAACAACGGTATGCCCAAGTCTCCGAGGTAAGCTCGTCAGCGCGTTTCGCAATGCCAGACGCTCAGACCTCGTCACTAGCGCGCCCATAAACTCCGTAGCGAATACTCAGCGTCGCAAAAGTCGCACGAAAACCGGCGTCAGCAGCTGGACATGCACCTGATCGAGATTGAAGAACTCAAACGCGCGCTCTTGAATCAAGCCGACGAACTCCAGCGCACCGAGCAAGAAAAGAACCGGATGGCGATGGAAAAGACGGACATTGCCAGGACCATTGCCGTACTCGAGGCGGAGCTGAAACGCGTCCGGAAAGACGCAGAGATATTTGGTCGGGACTTAAAAGCCCTCCGTGTGGAAAAGGAGAGGTCGCGGGAGAGGGAAAAAGAAGAGGTCTCCAAGGCTGAACGTGCCAGGAAACAGGCTCAGTCTCAGATTCGTGTCCTCAGTGATCAGCTCGAAAACCAAAAGGCGAAGACGAAGAGACTTCAACAACACGTCTGCCCAAGGTGCGTACCGTGTCATCCGCGCTTCTTTTCAGTGGTTGCAATTTTGCATCCAGCGTCGATGAAGGACAACTCGACGAAGTGAAAGAACAACATAGACGAGAATGTAAAGGGCTGATCGTTCAGATCGGTTACTTGAAGGCCAAGTTCACCCGGGAGTCGACGTTGCGGGACGATCTCAGCTATCAGAAACAATACCTCCTCATACTGTTGTCGAGTTTCGAAGAAAGGTATCGTGAACATACTTTTCCCTTTCCGCTCTGCTCAGCCTGACACACATGTGCTCAGTGACAAGCGAATCTTAGCTTGTATATCACGAATAGGATATCCGAAATCCAGCCCTCCGTCCGTCGCGAAAAAACGTCGAACCTTAAAGAGCGCTGCCTGGTGCATCATATTTATTCGTCGTGCAAAGTACGTCCCCCCAGTCAGGTTGTATGCGGCTTCTCAATCTTGTATAGGATAGCAAGGAATGCCTGGCGACAAGCCTGCGCCAACAAGCAAGCCATTTCGGATGCGCTACAAGAAGTTCGTCGACGGAGAGCGATTGTTCATCAATGAGACATGTTGTACCGTGGTTTGCCACATTCGTTGTTTGTATCTTGGGCATATTGTGTAGTGTACTGTTATCATCATCCACGTTATATGGCGACGGGGAGTAAGGTATGATTACGACTAGGATGGTGGGTGTCGTTGTTTGCGGCTCTCTGAGACGACGTGAACCGCGTCCTTTGAGAACACATACGATAAACCGCTCCAGATTGTGGTCACCGCAACCAGGGCTCTGGCGAAAACAGCCTCAGTGATGGATGATGGATGGCTGGCAGTGTGCCTAACTCACTGCATCTCTGGAAGATAGACGCTGAGAAAAGCCGGACCGATCGGCGCAACGGTCGTACCAAACATCAACGCCAGCTGTGCAGCAGTATTGTACTATAAAAAAAAACATGGGCCAAGAGTAGACGTTCTGCCAAGAACCTCGCTTGCCTTGCTAATGGTCGTTGGTCGCACTTCGGCAGAAGGGATCGAAAAATCCCAATAGCGTCGCCAGGTTTTCTACACAAGACGACCCAGTCGAGCGTGTTTTCCAATGCGGTGAGCGTGCTTACTGGGTAGGGTAGGGAGGTGTAACGGATGTAAAACGCGGACAGACTGAGGAGCGCGTCGCGTCCGATGATGATGGTCGCCAACGCCGCTGGTTTGTGAGCGAGTGAGAGCGGGAGACAGACCAAACGGAGGCACGTACGGGGAAGCATGCCTTTGACGGCGAGCGTGACGGTGAGGGTGGTCATGAGTGCCTTGTCAGCGGCGGGGTCGAGAATGGTGCCGAGGACGGAGTGCATGCGGAACCGCCTCGCCAGAAATCCGTCGACCTGGGTGAGGCATCAAGATGGGGCTAGTAGATCGCGCGCGAGGTTCACGCACGAGGTCGGAGAGGCCGGCATAGACGAGCAAGCCGGTGGCGAGGTAAAAATCGTTGTGGTAGATGGACCATCCGAGGACGGGGCAGGCGAGGATGCGGGAGACGGTGAGCAAGTTCGGGATGGTGTAGATGTTTTCGCGGAGGGTCGGTCGGTCGTTCGGGTCGGTATTGGTTCTGGGGACAAACGAAGATCGAAAGTGTCGAATGCACGGTGTCGCACGCAGAGACCGACAAGGCAGGTGAAGTCTGAACATGACAAGAAGTTGAACCAAATTTGGAATAGTCAGACAAGGTGTTACTGTAACTACCATATCCTACAAAGTGAGTGCCGCAGATCTCCATTGAATTCTAGAAGGGTATATCGAGTTCCACCTGGCCAGACAAAACGTCAGATATCTGAGACCAGAGCAGAGATAAAAATACGAACTTCTTCCGTCGCCTTCTCTACCTCCGCCGTGAAGTGCTCTCCAATGAACATACTCAAGTCAAGATATGCAGCCGGTCGACAGGTATGGCAGGTAGACGCAGATTCCAGGGCCTCTGCTATCAAAATAGGATCGGAGACTACCTTGGCGCACGGTCTCTCCCGAAGCAACTCCCGCGCGCGTTCCATATATTCGATGAACCACGCGTTCACCTCGTAAATTTTTCCATCCGCCAGCGGCCATGACAGCGAGTGATGGACACAGTCGTCGCACTGGAACCACACCCAGCGCGACGCAAACCCAGGGAACCACGAAAAGTCGGACGTGAGCGAGCATGCCGCCACGCTGCACTTGCGGTGGAATTGCAACAGCTTGTGGTACACCGACGCTGGGATGTGCTCCAGTTCCTTGACATAGGGTCCGAACATGGGCGAGCGGAGCGTGTATTTTGCCGCTAGTCGCGTTTCTGCTTCGAACCCGAAGCGGTACGCGATGGCGAACACCCGTAAGGGCTCTTCCTCGAGGAACGTTTGCTGCACTAGTAGACCCCGCACTCGGTTCATGATACCCTTCATCCCAAACTTCCTCATCATCTCCAGCACCGCTTGAATGTCGTCGAGACTCCTCAGAGTGGGGTTCGAATAGGGGTAGCAGTACTGGAGAACCCTCTCGGTCGTCACACCATCTTCCATCAGGTCGATAGTGTCCCTGCCTCCCTCCT
This sequence comes from Boletales sp. KT-2023a, assembly GCA_038090395.1. Lineage (NCBI taxonomy): Eukaryota > Fungi > Basidiomycota > Agaricomycetes > Boletales > Boletales sp. KT-2023a. The sequence goes on along the minus strand of JBBPMP010000120.1, from coordinate 25,960 downwards.
GCCTAACAACCAATCCCTCGAAGGCAGGCGAAGGCGAAGAGGATCCCAGCATCAGACAACGCTTCAGCAGGGGCGACGACAAGGTCAAGAAGAGTCTGTGGACAGCGAACCGTGCGCCATCCGAGGCGTGGAGAGTGAGGTCTGCTTCTTTATCGTCAAAGGGAGAACAGTACGGCGTCACTTCGAGTGTCAGAGCCGACATATCGACGATAACCTGCGACATGAAAGACGATGGAAATATGTGAGTGCTTGATTGATTGCGCTTCCGACGGCAGATATAACCATCGTAGGGACACGAGTCCACTGATATTACATGTGGTTCAGGTCAGTTGTACGCATGTCATGGCAGTGACGGGCCATCTACTGTTGATAAACACGAGGCAGTAGTAAGGACAATGAGAATCTATGGCAGAAAACCGCTTGATAAAGATTCGATTGAGAAAGTCCTTGCGGCTTCAACGACGTGATTGCCGCATCATAAAGGGGCAGAACTTGCTGGGTCCATGCGCAAGTACGTTTGTTTATTTGCAGCTCAAGTGACACGATTAGATCCTGTCGTTCATTCGATCTTGACACGCGTTAAACATGCCGTGTAATTCGAGACTCGTTTATGTCCTCAGTGCCCGTACCGACATGAAATATCGATGTTTACAATCTTATCACATCGAATCATGAAATCCTGGTTGCCAAAGTGCCAAACGATGGTGCTGGGGGGTGGTACATGCTAGAATCACTCGGCACATCTGGCGTAGGGCTGCATCACGCCATCTCCACTCAGTACATTCGTGTATCATGGCACAGCTCTTCGTTATGCCGCATGTTTGCTGTCATCCAGGTTGACCCCTTGTGTGTATCGAGCGACTCAGATGCGGACGTGTCCGTATCTACCCAGGGAGACCAGGAACTGGTCGCAAGTGGGATGCGGAGAGTTGCGCAACAAAGAGAAGTTGCCAGATGCTTCTCGCATCAAGTCCACAAAGATACTGGGTTGGGTCCTTTGAGATCGGTTAACATAATATATTTACTGAGGCGAGTTTACCTGTTCCGCTTTCAGACATTTCGCAACCTTACGTCCTTGGAGACGTCCTAACACCTTTGGGAATACATTTCGGCTGCCGGACACGAGGCTGATTATTGGATTTCGCGGGACGAGATTCTCTGGCCGACTCGCGGGGCTCTTGAGGTAGCCTCTGGTGTACAGCTCTTGCTTCAACGTTTCACTAGCCGGTGGGGCCAGATCAGGGAGGGTATCGACTGATATCACGGATCAGAATCGTGAGATGGTCATGTGTTAATTATGTAATGTGTACCTATTCTGAGGGGTGGCGCAATATGTGTCGCCAAGCGAGGTACCGATCTTCCTTGGAATAGTCACTACAGAGATATCAAGAGAGTCGTCCGACAAGTTGGATAAGCTGTGCCCTGCGACTCCTTGGGGGCCGGACATCCAATAATGATCGAGGCTTGTTGCCTGGGAGTGGGATGCAACCGTCGAAGGGTTCACAGCTTGGCGTGCCTCTATCTCGACGATTGCTTTGCGAAAAAGATTAAGATGAAACAAGGCTGAACCAAGTTTGGGAGCCGTTCTCGCGCCACCGACCTTCCTGCCTATCTGGTCGCAAAGGTGCTGTTCTGTTGCGACGAAGACAGGGTCGGAAAGAGAGACTTGTAATCGATCGGCCAGGATCGTACGACCATCTTGAATGTGTCCACCCGGGGGAAAATTAAGTTCGAGTCGGTTTCTCGATGGGGGCGGGGAACGTGGTGGGAAGCGATAAGTGCTGGGGATAAGGGCAGAGAGCGTAAAGGGCATCTGTAGGCGTCGGCGGTGCTGAGAGAACGTTCTTTCTCCGGCAGGCGTTAGGACTGCCGACTTGTCACCCGACTTGAGTACGGATGTAAGAACGTGGTTTACCGGGTGGCTGATCCGACAAAATTGAGGCTGACGACAAAGCTGTTCGTCCAAATTTGAGCATCTGCGGCCGCTGGCAAATTTACTCACTTTCTGATCAATGGTCACCAGCGGTGATGCGAGGTATCGAATCCAGGTTGTTAGCCGACGTCTGCGGGTCCGGAAATGATGGGGTTGACTGGGAGGAAGATGTCAACAGCACAATGTTAGGGTGATAGTATTCAGTGGCAGGGCAGTTGGCCCATCAGATGGCAGTAAAGTTCACGATGTCTGGCAAGAACGTTGTCTCAGCGAGTGTGAAACAAAAAATTTACGTTTTGGATATCGTACCATTACAAAAAAAAATTAATTTAGTTATTGTGCTCAATTCGCGACGGTATTTAATCCCCTCGTCCCGTCCCTTCCCCTCTTTTCATCGTACTCACTTTCCCCCGCACTACCGCTACATCTCCCGCAAAGTCGCAATGGCCATTCCCCCCGTTTCCGTTGTTCCCTCTGAAGAATACGACCTCCCCCGCCCAAAGGATGTCGGTATCCTTGCCATGGAGGTCTACTTCCCTCGCAGGGTGTGCCTTGCCTTGTTCACGCGACACCATTCCACCTCTGACCACTTCTTCCCTTTAGTGCATCTCAGAGGCTGACCTCGAGGTCTTTGACGGCGTTGCTGCCGGCAAGTACACCATTGGTCTCGGGCAGGAGTATATGGCCTGCTGTGATGACCGTGAAGACATCAACTCTTTTGCCCTAAATGGTGCGTGCTGTCTAGCTGTGGTCCGGCATCATCTTGACGTGACTTCAACAGCTGTCAACGGCCTTCTCGAAAAATACAACATTGACCCCAAGTCTATTGGTCGTCTTGATGTCGGAACCGAAACCATCATCGACAAGTCCAAATCCGTCAAAACTACTCTCATGGATCTCTTTGCGGACTCGGGTAACTTTGACATTGAAGGTATCGACTCAAAAAACGCTTGCTACGGTTCCACCGCTGCGCTTTTCAACGCGGTCAACTGGATCGAGTCCACCTCTTGGGACGGCCGCAATGCTATCGTTGTGGCCGGCGATATCGCAATCTATGCAGAAGGCGCTGCACGGCCTGCTGGTGGTGCAGGTGCATGTGCAATTCTTATCGGCCCGAATGCCCCAGTCGTTATCGAACGTACGTTCATATCCGATTTAATGACAACCCAATTTAATGCCCATACTTTTCCCAGCCATTCACGGGAACCACATGACAAACACCTACGACTTCTACAAACCCAAACTCGACTCCGAGTATCCCGAAGTTGACGGTCCAGTCTCCGTCACCACTTACGTCTCTGCCCTTGATGCTTCCTACGCCCGTTTCCGTGAGAAGACCGCCAGAGCCAAGAAGCTTCAGCTTGCAATTGGCCAGGTCGCTGCTAAGTCCGACAAGCCCTTCTCTCTTGACGACGTCGATTACGCTGTATTCCATGCTCCCTATGGCAAGCAAGTCCAGAAGGGTTTCGGACGCATGTGGTACAACGACTTTGCCAACTCTCCCTCGGCGCCTCAGTTCGCCAATGTCCCTTCTCCGGAAGATATCCTGGCTATCTCGTACACCGCATCGCTTACTGACAAGAACCTCGAAAAGACCTTCATTGCCTCCTCCAAGGCTGTCTACAAGCAAAAGGTCGAGCCTGCCATGGCTTGCTCGAAACGTCTGGGCAACATGTACACCGCTTCTCTCTATGGCTGTCTCGCTTCGCTTCTCTCCTCCGTCGAGCCTTCTGAGCTCAAGGGCAAGCGTCTGAGCATGTTTGCTTTCGGTAGTGGTTGTGCATCCAGCTTCTTCACTCTTCGTGTCAAGGGTGACACAACTGAGATCCGGGAGAAGATGAATCTTCTCCAGCGACTGGCAAGCATGAAGGTCGTTCCTTGTCAGGAATACGTTGATTCTCTTACCGTGAGCACTCTATTCATGCTTGCCTGGGGTGAAGTACTCACTCTTCTGGTTAGCTTCGTGAGAAGAACCACAACGCTGTCAACTACACACCAGAGGGTTCGGTCGACAACATGTGGCCTGGCACCTTTTATCTTGAATTCATTGACAGCAAATACCGCAGAAGATATGCTCGTGCTCCGGTTGCCTAATCATCACTGTACTTTAATTACTCTACATATTTAGATAGTTTCCATTGGCTTATAGATATACCTGACTATGGTACATTCATTGTATGCTTTGTTGGTGTTATGACGCGTGATGACAATTCCAACGAGAAACATCAATTTCTAAACTATGAAATAGCATCCATTCCTGTTCTTGACTCCATTGTAAAGGAGGGGTTGCCAGCAGCATTTGTCCAATTCCCTGTAAATTGTACTGTGCAAACATTTTCCTAATTTTATAGCTTTGATCACCTAAAAAGAGTTGGGGACTGGCAACTCCGCTTGCCGCTATGAGTCCTATTCTATGTAAGTTTTGGCCTCGGTTGAGAGGAAGTCAAGAATATATTTGGCAGCTGTAATTGGACCCATTGCATTGTGTGAGCTGCAACACTTGCAACAGTTGCCCCACATGCTACAGTATCAGGTGGATCAAGATCAAGATTTAAAAGGGCCACATTTGCTAGTGAAACCATCAGTATTTAAATAGTAGCTTCAAACAGCCCAAGTTACTGCAAGGCAAGCATTGGTGGTAGATAGGGGGGAATTCACCATAGAATTCTGGTCTTTATTCAAGAAGATTTCAATGTTCTCCCATTTCTGATGAGTCATTGCATTCCTCATAAATCATATACATATACCAAACAACTTGTTGAAGGGTATTGCATAGTTATCACACTACAAATGGTGACTAACTGAGTTTTCCCTTTCACTGTGGTTCTGCAAAGTGCACATGTTATGCAAATCTTGATTCCAAGCACAAGTTGTTTGAAGACATATTGTGTGCAAGATGATCCAACACATAAATGATTATGAATGTCAGGGTATCACCTTATCAGTGCTATGCCTGATGATCTACAACAGTACACTACAGTAAGATATTGTCTAACTCAAATATTGCAAAAGGAAAGGCAGAAAAGAGAAGGATATCATTCCAGTTACTTTTACCCTATGTCCCTTCTATCCGTTTCCGCTCCGACAGCTCCTTTTCTACCCACGCCGCAATTTCCTCGATTGCCCTAAAAGGTCTCGTTTTGTGCATCATCAGGAACCCCTGCAGGCTGGCCATCGAGAGCTGACGTTCGGGCACAGCTTGGGAAAACTGCGCAGCGAGCGCATGGATGCGATCGAGGGGAAGCTCAGGTGCGCGTGAGCGGTGCGAGACGCCAACGTACGTCGGCCGCGACAGCCCATTCCCGTCCATCTTTTCAGACAAGGGCGTGGTAGGAGGTGAGGGCAAGGGGGTGGGGGGGTTCAGATCGATCAAATCTGTCGACTGCAAATGCGTGGCCACATCCCCCTCCTCGCGCTTGTCTGGCGCACATCCCGAGGACGGGGCGTAAAACCGTTTGAAGAGTGCCTCGGCCTGGAATCGACTCGCGAGGTGAAACTCGATGTGCAGGTCCATCCGGCCAGGTCGGCACAGCGCCGGATCGAGCGAGGTGTACTTGTTCGTCGTCGCAAACAGCACCCGGCCTTCTTGCGCGCCGATGCCATCCAGTGCGTTCAAGAGGCCACTCAACGACACACGGTTGCCTGTCGGCACGGGTGGACCGGTAGTGGGTTGCGCATTTTGCTGTTCTTGATCTGGCTGGTCCGGTGTTTGGGTGGATTGTGGCAACTCGCGACTAAGACCGTGATGAAATGCGGCGTCAATGTCTTCCATGAGTGCGATGCATCTCTCTGGAAGGGCCGAGATAAGCTCTGAGAGACCCGTATCGTCCAATCCGGAACGAGAAAGTGATACGATGTACACGTTCAAGCCCAGTTCTCCGGCAATACTATGGATAAGAGACGTTTTTCCAGATCCGGGAGCACCATACTGAGGAAAGCGGTGTAAGTATGGAAATTGTGCGCAAGGTAAGGGACGAGAACGAACGAGTAGATATCCGCGGCGGAATGGAATGCCCCGTTCAGCGTACCATTCTTTGCTGTCAAGGAAATCTCGAACATCCTCGACGACCAGATCTGTGATACCCGGATCTAAGATGATGGAATTAAGTGGTCGTTTGGGTCGCGTGGCAAGCTCCCTCCAGCCATTCACACTGCCGACACAGGCGTGTTTAGAAGTGTCTAGAACCGATTCGAACGAAACTGTACCTGTGAAATCTATCTGAAACGAAGACGGATATTTTATCCTTTTGAACTTCCAGATACTGATTCTTGGCGTCCTGGAGGATGTTTGCAAGGATTCCGTGGTCACGGGACATGATGCTGGGACGAATGAGTAACGGCTAGGTCATAACGTGATAGAACCAACCTCATTGTGAGTGTTTCCCTCGTAGACCATCCGCCACGGTGTGTTTCGATGGCGCGGGTGACCCTCAACCAACGGTAATTATACCAAAGGGTGTACGATTCTGACACAGCTGGTAGGTAGGTCACTTTACGAGAGTGGACATCGGGTTCGTCGATGTAGTCGAGCTGCACGGCATGAAGGTCAAAGTTGGAGGTGCTGACTTGAACGTTGCGCGCTCCTTCTACAATTGATCACAGCGTCAGCACCCACGAACGATATCCGGAGCGGCCGGACGTACTCCAGGAATCTTCCTTGGACAGCCAAAGCATGATCCACTCTGCCAAAACGGTCAACTCGACTGGATGAAATCATCAACAAGAATGCCGTACGAAAGCTGATGTCGTCGTCCTCAAAGACCGCGGTGATAAAGAACGAGTTGATCAACCAATGCCACAGAGAGGAAAGTAGCCTGCGAGCTGTTTCAAAGAAACTACCAACGACTAAGAGGATTGCCCAGTCACGCAGCGCCGAGGCGGTGAAGAACATCTTGAAGGTGGTTGTCAAAAGATCGAATGGGCCACGCGTGGCAGACATGGCAGAGGTGTCGGTCGCATCGGTGGTGTTGGTACCCGCAGCGGCAAACAGCGCGAGCTGCTCGACAAGCTGCTGCAGCGAGGCCATACAAGATGGAACAAGGTGCAGGTCGTGCACGCGGGCTCTTTATAGTCCCAGGTGATAACCATAATCACGGAGCTTGCAGCAGAGTCATGATTACTGTAATGATGAGTTTGCGAAAATAGGGCTGGTGTGACTCGAATCATACACAGCAACGAAGTACGAAAATCGGACATACAGCATTTCGAAGTGTCGCAAGCGGCGTCAATTGCTTACCGAAGTCGTCGTGCTCGATTTAATACCCAACAATGCCCGACAGAACGTCGTTGGACCTCACCCATGTCTTATGTATATCCACACTTTTTCGTATCGACCTGCCGCAGTGCTGACTAGACCAAAATCTTCAGACGATGCGTCTTCATTTACCTCTCTCGTTTTGGCCCTGTTCACGCTCAGCCCCATTCTCCTCATGGTAGGTCCTGCACCGCATCTCGCTTTTCACCCGTCGTACCCGAGCAAACCGGACTCGCAACTAGCCCGCATATGCCGCTCTTGCTGTACAGACGCGCGAACTTACCGTTATCAACATGTGGGCTGGCCAGTTCCTCTGTGAAGCACTCAATTGGATCTTGAAAAACGTCATCAGGGAACAACGTCCTGCCAACGGTGCGTGTTCAAACAGACGGTGTCACAGCACAAACGCTCAAGCCACTCCATTTCAGGAAGTAACGTCCATTTGAACGGGTACGGGTTTCCGTCATCACACAGCCAATACATGGGCTATTTCGGTGCATTTCTCGTCTGCCACCTGTATTTTCGTCACCGGTTTGCTTCGTGTGGATATCCCTGGCTCGATCAAGCATTCAGATTGGTAGTCAACCTTGGCATCTTTTCGTGGGTCATGCTTGTTGCATATTCGAGGTGAGTTGGGATCATCGAGAACCACCTCTGAAAATACATGAGCGTTATTCATGGCAGGTTGAACTTGTTGTACCACGCCCCACATCAGGTGATATGGGGTCTCGGCATTGGGGTCGGTCTCGGCGTCGTACATTATTTCTTAACCGAACTGCTTCCCTACACACGACCACATTCGGTCTTTGGACGCGCCCGGGTTGCTATCCTTGCGCATCCTGTGGCGATATGGTTGCAGATCAGGGACGGATGGGCGATTTGGGCCGACGGTGGGAGGGAGACGGAATGGAAGCGTTGGAGAGCCGCGTATGACGCACGACGGGCACGCATGGAACAGAAACGTGTTGATTGACATGTGCAACGGCCAACGGCCATGGCTAAGTGGCCACAGACGTATGCAGACTATATACCGATCAATACGATTGTTGTAGGGTTGTAATGTGACCATCACTTGAACCACGTGATGCGACTTGGATGCGACTCGCAATCATGTTCGACTACGTCTCATGCTTATTTGGCGGAGCTCCAGAGGATTTCGTACGTCCACGGTGTCCTCTGTGATGATCCCAGAGTCCCCCATCCGGATCCTCAGTACTATCCCAGCTTTCAGAGCGTGGAGACAAACCGCATTTGACTTGAAGAAATCGATCGGCTTTGTCCCCACGATGGGCGCCTTGCATGACGGCCATCTTTCTCTCAGTCAGCCACTCCTGCACCCGTGGCCTCACAAGCTCTCACATGTCTGATTCAGTTCGTAGGTCACTCCGCGAAAATGACCTGACCGTCGTCTCCATCTTTGTCAACCCCACCCAGTTCGCACCCCACGAAGACCTAAGCGACTATCCGCGAACGCTGCCCACGGATCTCGAACAGCTTGGCAGACAAAAAGTGACGATCTCGGATGAGGTCCGAATGCCCTCTGCCGTGTTCTTGCCCAGCGTTCGGGACATGTATCCGTCTGGTATCCACCAAGATCCCTCCCTGCAAAAAGGCACGTTCGTCGAAATCAAGGGATACGGTCACCAAATGGAAGGCGCTAGTCGACCTCACTTCTTCAGAGGCGTCGCTACGATCGTCACGAAGCTGTTCAACGTCGTTCAGGTGCGTCTTTTCTTAGACCTCGGATGGGATGCTGACACGACCACAATCAGCCAACGAACGCGTATTTCGGACAGAAGGATATCCAACAGGCGCTGTTGATGCGCAAAATGTGCCGCGATCTTTTCGTGCCGAATCCAGAGGCAGACCGTGTGCACATCATTCCTACGGAGCGCGATCCCGTCGATGGCTTGGCTCTCTCGTCAAGAAACGTGTACCTATCGGTGGAAGAGCGTTCTGTCGCGAATACCCTGTACAGAGCGCTTCAGGCCGCCGAGTCTGGCTGGCTGGCTGGAGAGACAAAGGATGCGAGTATACACGCTGCCGAGGCGCTTGTGGCTGGTGCCGTCAAAGATGCTGCTCCGCGGGGTGTTGATATGAAGCTGGACTATATCGAGATGAACGATGTGGACACCTTTGAGACCATTGACGGTCTGTCGCAGAAACAGGCCCTCGGGAATGGACCAGTGATACTGAGTGGAGCTATTTGGGTCGGCAAGACGAGGTTGATCGACAATATCGTGGTTGGTGATGTTGGAATTACTGTTCAATAAGGAATTCATCTGTCTACTATCGGTGTGCCACCAGCGCCAGCTCCAGAAGAGTGACCACAATGCCGTGACATTGACAGTCCCCCCTTGAAGAAGTTATCTTCCTCATTCAAGTACGCATCGTTATTTTGGATTCTTTCTACCTTGATTTATTATTATTGGACAAGAACAAGCGTGCCATTCACAAGATGTTTTATTGAAAGGAGTCACATTCGAATTCGGTGATCGCTGTAACTTTGTCCCATCCCTTACTCTTCCTTCACCCTCTAACATCCTTGTACAACCTAGTCTGATTTTTGCCGCGAGTAAAATTCACGGTGCTCTGAACTGCAGCTCGACCTGTGACGCAAAGCATCAGATCCCGGCTATCACACTAGATGTTACACGCAATACCAACCCGAGCCACTTTTTTTTCTACTTCCCCCGTGAGGAAAGTAGCAAATCCTCGCATTCCTTCCCCAATCTTGGAAGAGCATCCTTTGCAGCGGTAGCCTTCAGCAGTCCGCGTTGCCTTGACTACAATTTGCATCACAGGTGCCCCATACGGCTTTTCTTGCAGAAACAATAATATCTCCTCCATAAAGTCCTCCCACCATTGTGGCGAGGGAAACACCTGGTAAATTCGGTACTTAGGCGTCTTTGATGTTGGACATGGGCAGCTGTGGGTCCAGTTTCGAGGACAACCAAGCCATATATTTTCCTTGGGAGTCTTCAAATTAAAGTAGTTTTTGATCCATGCCGGATTGGCCCGCAGCGCACCTACGGTATTGCTACATTCTTGGCGGTAGTTGATCAAGGCGAGAAGGTCGGATGCTGCGATTGAATCTATTCCTTCAATCCACGATGGGAAAAACGGCAATGATAATGTGTGCTTTGCAGCAAGTAGTGTCTCCTTCCACATTCGTCTCTGGCGTGCCAGTACAAAACACCGTAGAGGTTCAGCCTTAACGACTTTTGGATTTGAAAACGTTTCGGCAACCTTGCGCTCGATATTCTCCAGGCAATATTTTCTCGCAGCCTCGAGGACATCGAAGATGATGTCTAATTTTTCAAGTTTTGGGTCGGCTACCAACGTGCTTGGATGACAGAACCGAAGGAGTGCATCGAGGGTCTTGCTGTTTTCTGTTACAGGAACGACGGCAAGACCATCCCTAAACTCCTGATCTTGGGTTGCATGCGTCGGCTGGTAGGGAAAGTTGAAAAGTGCTTCGAAACATGGGGAGGCCAGGGAGAGGAAGAGCTTGAACGTACGAAAGTCGACGTTGTCGGATGAGCGAAAGATAACGTCCGCTCGAACGTCGTCGAATGGCGTACCAGCATAAGCAACGTTTCCGGGCATTGTCATAGATCCAATGCACAAAACCCCTATACATAGCTGCCCCGATTAGTAGGTTCAATTTGTCCGAGACGGTTCTGGCTTCTTCCTCGTTTGTAAGAGCACTTTCTGACATACCAATCTGCAGCCGTTTCGTGCTGACGCTATTCGCTATTATGCTACACACGTCCAGGTATAAGGACTCTCAGCAGTTAATTTCCTGTCCGCTGTCTCCAAATGTTGTCAAAGGCATGCGCGACTCTACAGATTTTTGTGAGGAAATTTGAAGAGACAGTTTCTCAGATAAGTCATATCGTTCGTCCAATATTCCCCATGGATCTTATCGATTTTGCCATGATAGATCGAGCTGGAATTAGACTTTCAAGTCAAGGTTAATGTGGAAAAAGTCATCTCGATCGTCTGTCATCTGTGAAAAAAAGAATGTCAGTCCCGTCCGAATTATTATCGCGCTTGCGAAATTAGGGGTATCAGATTAGACGGTGGGGTTATCTTTGGCAAGAGCTTTAACCATAAGTCACTGATGCACACCCTGCGCGGCACGGTCATGGTGTTCGTAGGTCGTTTACATAAGTCGGAAGCCCTGCCAGGGTTCCTGTGGGTATAAAATCGGGTTGAATTCACATTGCCTGGGTTCAGCCCCACATTACCCTTTCTCTCCAGGGTGAGTTCTCTCTTGTCAATTTGCGCTACAACATAACATTAATCGTTTAGCTTAAGATGTCTGAGACAACTCCACCGGCCCCCGAGTGCGGAGAAGGGGAGGTTACGTACGCTTCTGTGCCCTTTGACCACCCAAAGGCAGACGCCATCCTACGTTCATCAGACAACGTCCATTTTCGCATCTTCAGACTTTTCCTTTCCCTTGCATCCCCGTTCTTTGAAAGCCTCTTCGAGATCCCCCAACCAAGTGACTCAGACGGTCAGGAAATCATAGATGACCTTGTCGTCATTTCCATGGCAGAAGACAGCAAGACGCTCGACACCCTCCTTCGCTTCTGCTACCCGTGCACTCTTGCCGAGGACCCTCACCTCGAAGCGTTTGAGGACGTGATCCATGTTCTTACAGCCGCCCAAAAATATTCTCTCGACGCCATCGAAAAAAGGATTTGTCACGCCGTCTCAGATTCCGTGGTCCTCGAGAGTGACTCTCTCCGATGCTTTGCCATTGCACGTCGAGCGCGACTACAGGAGGAGACCCTCCTGGCCGCAAAGTGGACGTTATCACAGCCGCTCATCCCATCATGGTTTAAAGAAATCAATCTCATCACGGCTACTGATCTACTTGCATTGCTAACCTACCATGGAAAATGCGGGGATGCCGTCTATGCGCTAAAAAACAACATGTCATGGATCAAATCTCATTATGGGAGCAGCCAAGGGTGTGCATGGCTCTCTGGAAAGTACCCTGACGGAACGCTACGCGGTGGTGGGGTCAACTATTGTTCCTGCCAATGCCCAAGGTCCCCTCGACCGAAATACCTTCTATTCGAATCTGATTCACTTCAGTGGTGGGAGGACTTCATGGAGGTGTTACATACGGCGTTGAGAGACAAACCATGCAAGGCTACGGTGGAGACCGTTACAACAACGACTGTGCAAACCGTCAAAACACGTAATTGTCCAATCTGTTCCGCTTATGTTTCGGAGGGCATGCGTGGGTTTTCGGACCTTTTGGTGAAAAAGATAGATGAGGTAGTTTCTCAGGTAAGTCACTAACACCGCTGAGGAAGGCTCACCAGTGTTTTGCATGGCAGATCCACCTGGAATTCAATAACGGACAAGAGGCGGAAAGGTAAAAAATTTTGAATACAGGGAACACGCGCCGTTCTCTGGGTTCCTGGCAACGCATACGGTTTGAGTCGAATGTAACACTGCCAGAACAAGTTCCGCTTTGTTTTGATCGGGCCATGGTGCCTTTCTTGAATGATTTGCAAATAATGACTTTGACTCCAATGGATAGTTGTCGTTTCAAGTTTGAATATCCTTTGGCACGGCTATGGAAGCATGGTGGCGCCTGCTCGATCAACAAATTGACCTAATCCATGACCGTCGGGGTGTTCTGCTATTTGGCGATTATTAGGCACGAGTGGTAACACTTCTGTGGCTTACCTATGTACCTGCATCGAGCATATACAGCACGATACCGAAACGATTCGGTATCACTGCCTTTTGGTGCAACGGTCTTAAGCGGCGAGTCCGGGCCGGTCCGTTAAAAGCTGTCTACTATTATAATATGACATCCGCTCCGAGGCCGTCAAATGGCGAACATGCATAAGCAACGTTTCCGGGCATTTTTGCAGACCGCAGAGTCGTGAACTCGCGATCTCAAGAGTGTGGGAGTGTCGTCCAATGCAAATATCGAAACGCCAAGTTCAACTATCCGATATCGAGGCTACTGGAATCCGAGCGCGGACTGTGGGTCCGTGCGTCGTGGCCTGTCTCCTTTCTGGGGCGGGTCTCCTCATCAACGCGCGACTAGTGTTTGGGACCCCTGTACGAGCCGTTCTTGATTCCACACCATGCGAGATTGGCACGGCATGGCACGGAGGCCCGCCACACTCCCTTTCCTCTTATTCGCCCCTATTTACGGAAATCAAGGCACCGTTTGCGTTTACCAGTTCACACTGCGCACATCCTTTGGTGAATCGCTTCACGCTCTTGCTCGGTCAGTGCTTCACAATTAAACCAACAGATATTCTTGACAATGTCTGATGACTCCGAGTCCACTTATGCCGCCGCACCGTTCGACCATGCCAAGGCAGATGTCATCCTACGTTCTTCAGATAATATTGACTTCTGCGTCTTTAAGCTCTTCCTCTCCGTCGCGTCCCCCGTTTTTGAGACCCTCTTCGATATCCCCCAGCCTACCGAAGCGAGCGAGGACCAGGAGATCAAGGACGGGCTTGTTGTCATCCCCCTCTCGGAAGACAGCAAGACCCTCAATACGCTCCTCCGCTTCTGCTACCCATCCACCTTGGCAGACGACCCCAACCTCGAGATATTGGCCGAACCCTTCCGCTGCTTTGTCATCGCACGTCGGGCGCGATTACAGGAGGAGACGCTGCTGGCCGCAAAATACACATTGTCACACCCGCTCGTTCCGTCGTGGTTTGAAGAAATCGGTCTCATCACGGCCGCTGATCTCCTTGCATTGCTCACCTATCGTAAACAATGCGGGGATGCCGTATATGCGCTGAGAAATGACATCTCTATCTCTAGAAAGTACCCGTGACGCAATGGTGCGACGCAATGTCCCGTCAATGCCCCAAGTTTCCTCAGTCGAGCTACACTTCGTTCAGCTCTGGAGGATCGCCTTAATGGTGGGAAGATTTCATGACGGAGGTATCCACGGCGTTGAGAGACAAGCCATGTAAGGCTACGGTGGAGACCGTTACGACAAAGACTCTGCAGAACGTCAAACCACTTGACTGTCCGACCTGTCCCACTCGTGTCTCGGAGGTCATGGCCGGTTTCTCCGAACTCGTGGTGAAAAAAGATGGGTGAGGTGGTCTGTAGGGTAAATCGACAACATCGTTGAGGAAGACATACTAACGTTTTGTGTACCAGAGCCGCCTGGAATTCAGTCCCAAAAGGCAGGAAGGAAATACTGCTTGAATGCAGGCAACACGCTCGGCCTCCTCCGAATTGGTTGGAAGAGTTAAGTGCTGCTCGAAAAAAAAAAAAGTATGCTGCTCGAGTCAAATGTAAAGAGCTCGTTCTTCTTGAATGCTACTTTGTTGATCGGAACATGATACATAGTTACATATTGAGCAATTTGCGAAAAGATGAGTTTGACTTGGATGTCGGTTTGTGTCACTCTCAAAGCAGGTCGACTTTAGTCAGAAGAAATCGCCCTATGGTTACCATGATTCGCTCGGTCAGTACACTTCAGTACCAAGTCTCCCATCCACTGGCGCGGCTTATAGAGGCCACTCCTGCTAGACCAGACCAGTCGTACACGAGGTCAGCGGCGACCTTACTGTACGGTCGGTACGTTATATTCCCGACGAGCAAGGCATACATGTTCTGGGAAGGCGAGAACAAAACTTGCACGTCAGAACGCACTTGCGTGTCGAACGCGTGCTAGGCGGCCCTGCCCGTCCTGCCATCCTGGATCTCCCAGCATCGCTCAGAAACCGGTCTTCTTGAAAAGACGTGACGACAGCGCCGCAAGCGCTCAATACCAGCTCGGAGATAACCAAGAAGCGTCCTTGTCTTCATGATCGAGAGCGACCTTTTGCACTGTTTGGCTTGACCCCAGTCCCTGCCCGGTGACTCCGGTCATCGACAGGGCTTCGATGGGAATACTGATCCTTGTTGATCCTGCCTGGGCGCGGAATTGCATCCTGTCCGCAGCGGGATTATTCCTGGTAGGCCAGAATCCGGGAGCGACTGATCTGACACGAATGACCAACGTGACCATGCAAAAAATGATGGAAATAGTGGGCACGATCTGTCGATCGGAAAGATTCAATCTTTTCCGAGTAAACCGAGGAGGGATTGGGGGACCGACCATGTTCAGAAGCACATATTGACCACCCGAACCAAGCTCGAGACAGATGCACGCGGCGAGAAGAGCAAGGTTATAAATGGCGGCACAAATGACAATGGTGCGCGCAATACGCTGTAGGTGGGACCCACCACTACGGGAGTCACATAGCCTCTTGGTTTGCTGGTCAACACGCCAGATGCGGAAAGCCATCAGAGCTGGCAAGAAAGAAATTAGAGATCAACAACCATCGAAATTGGCAAACATACATGTCGTCAATACGTTTGTCATGAGTGATGTTGCATAAAACGCGGTGGCCCATTGCTTGTAATGACCATGGGAAGTATACAGCACCGTCAACGCTCCTCCGAGTGCAGTCGCTTTGGGTTCATCAATAATCCGCTCACATCGAAATATACAGCAGGCTTACCAGCAGACGCACACCAAAGTATGAGGGGAAACACCATGATTAGTTTTGATTGCCATGCCACATGACAACGGTAAAGCTGTGGAAATGGTAGTAAGGAGAGCACTGCGTTTCCGAAAAGAAAGATGCTTACGAAGGCGCCGTTTCCTAGTAACGTCTCTGCACCATACAGAGAGTGCTTCGAGAGTAACGTCCATTGGACCGGGTCTGATAGAAACGCTGTGGGACCTCCCGGGAATGTGTCCCTGTACGATATCAAGGCCTGCACGATTCTCACGATGTCGATTATGAAGTACTACACAAGCAGGGCAGTCAGTCGCTGCCCTATACCGGCGAGAAGGAACACACCGCAGTGCTACACAGCTGCAACAGACATGCTACCACAACCATTGAACGGTTCACTTCATGAGAATACCGCCTAGAGAACCATACCCAGACTGTTACTGCGAACAATAACAACGAGAAGCCTTGGTGCCCAAGTGTCTTTGGTATGCGTTGCTCTGATGGATCATGAAAGGAACTTACCGTACAACACCCCTCCCAATAATGTTCCAAGTAGCTCTATCCCGTCCAAATTCATATCAGGATGTGCACCAGGCAGAGGTTAGGAGCGGGGAATGCAGCCAGGCGAGCAGACCGGGGATTGAAAGGAGAGGAAAGTGGCCACCGTCACTGTCGACCTTGTATCCGTAAGACCCTATATCGACGGAACAGTGTCTTGGGAAGGAATTTGAGTTCGTGGGATGATCTTTCATTGGCCAAAAATACTGGTCGCAGCTGGTCCAAGATTGCTCTAATTAGAGTCCAAGTGACAGGAATGAAAGATTACGTGCCAAGCCTCTACCAGGGGCAGAATTCGGAGCTGTTCAATTGCGTTGATGGCAAGTAGGCCACTGCGAATGCACTGGCAGTGGCCTACTGAACGAATGGCTGTGTTACCATGGCTACATGAAAATACCAGCTCGTCTCAGTGTTCATAATATTCAGGGAAGGTGTGCTGGTGAACTTTCCAACTGAACGTGTGCAATGCCAAAATCCTTCGCATATGAACGTCCCACGATTCACGGGACTCTCGTTCACTGACTGCAAGTTACCTGGTGGCAGTGGCTATGCACGTACTCTTCCATGTCGCGCATTCGACAGAGTGCTGGCACGCTGCCTTCACCACAACTCGACCGGCTGGCTCAGTCGCACCCGTTCATCCACCAGGTCCGTCCCTTTCGTTATCCCAAGCGCGCGAGATCGGTTGACCGTCTACGATGATCTAGATCGACGTCGTCTTCCCATCGCACACCGCCCAAGACAGCGTCTTCACGTCCCTCCACACGACCCACGCAACCGCCCAGTTCACCCTATCCGAGCTCTACGCGTACGCCCATGCCCATGCACACGCCGCCTTCAAAGCGCTCCCCGTCGGCGACGCTGACGACACGTGGTGCATCGACCCGCGCGGCCTCCTCACGCTCTCCGTCTCCAAAACGCGCTACGAGACGCTTGGGCTCGTCGGCCGCAGGGTGCCTTTCAAAGGCTGTCCGGAGCGGTACGGTGCGTCCGTCCTCGTTCCTGTCAGAACGATCCCCACGACGCGCACGCAGTGATCGATGTACCGCTCCAGCGCGCGGTCCCTGTCGGCGTGCAGGCGCGCCAGCGGACGGCGATCGACGTCTGGGATCGAGCGAGGGAGGTAGAGGGGATCGGGCGGTGGCGTGTCGCCTTCGTGGGCGCAGGTGCGGCCGCCTTCCCCTCTGACGCAGATCTGATCCTGACCCGGCGTCTGCAGGGAATGTGCCCAAACCGGAGACGTACGTGGTAGTCGAGGTCACTCCGCGTGTGCGACGCGCGGCGAACGTGTACGTCCCGCACGTAGGTGACCTCACCGAGGACCAGGACGCAGACGCTGAGGCGCACCATGCCCGTCTCGAAGCGCTCTTCGAATGGGTCGGCATGGCGTGTTTGGGCGCACAGAGGTAGTACGTCTAGGCACGTCTCTGAGCCGCCGCTGACGCGCGAGAACAGGCTGCATGCCAACGACCGTGTGGACCCGTACGTGGCCGTATACGAACCGCCCTCGCCTGCATCGATCGGCGACGTGTCGCACATACGGTGGCAAGGCATGATGGACAGTGCGTTTGTGCGGTCGGTGATCGATACGGCTCTGTAGGCAGTTTTGCACTCCTTACTGGTCTCTTGTTGATCTCGTCGGTGCTAGATCGATCGTGTCGCAGTCGAGTGGGGATGATCGCGCATTTATCTCTGTCACGTTGCATTCAAATCCGTCAACGCCGGTGTCATACATACCCGAGCCCCTGACCAAAGAAGCGCCGATGAGGGTTCCTGGTCTAGAAGCTGAAGACGCTATTTGCTTAATTCTGTCTAAATCATCGGATAGGTTAACGTGGTGTATGGGTCAGAGCATTGGCAGGTGGGACACGAGGTGGGGCTGATTGACAAGTACATTGAAAAGTAGATGAGATTCCGGAAGAGGCTCCAAGCTTGTCTAATCTAATCACTTTCTGCAACACGATAACTATAGAAAGTACAAGATGGTACAGCAAAGTAAGCGCGGTAATACTTTGCGATCGGCGGATATATGATGCATAAGTGAGTGGATTAGATGAGCATAAAAGAATATATAAATGATGGTAAACGTGTATATCGGAAAGGAATGTCCCTCAAACCCAAGGAGATGTAAAAGAGTGTAGCGCAGGAAAAAGGAAAAGAGAAATAGAAAAGGAGAGACGAGGATGTGAGCGACTAGACGGTCACATCACGGATACGAATAAGCACGGGAGAGAGGTGTGTGTACGATGTGCGGGCGTGTGGGTTGGTAAAAGGGCCAGAGGAGGGCGAGGAGGTATGAACGGGGTTGCGTGCCCACGAGTAGAGTCTGGGGGTGCTGGCAGGAGGGGGTGACATGGCGAAATGCGCCAGGGGTGCCTGACGGGGTGGTGTGGATGGTGAGAGCGCCAAGAGGTCATCCACTGCAGCAGCGCGACGGGACAGGGAGGGGACAGGGATGGGCGCGCTGGGCGTGGGCACGGGAAGAGCTTCATCGCGTTGTGGGTAGGGACGATGCGACATGCGAACCGTGGCTCTGGTTGCAAATGGGCGACGGGGGAACGACCCTGCAGATAACGCACGGCCAGCGAGACGGACGTGCACAGGCGATGACGTAGGTTCGATCGACTCGTCGGACGGGATGCGGGCGAACGCATCCTCGTCCTCGAGGGAAGGTTCCTCGGCGAGCGGGTCCTCGCTGTCGCTAAGGCTACTCTCGGAGGTGATCGGGCTGGCGGTGCCGACCCGGACGACGAGCATGTCCCGTTCATCCTCCTCTTCGTCGTCTATGATGGGCGGGGTGACGGGGGCAACGAAGTCCTCGTACACGGCGTTTTCGTTGTCAAAAAAGTCGTCCGAGTCTGGATCGAAAGCGTTGAGATGAGACCACCTCTCGCAGACGGGCGGTTCTGGGTCCCTGACTGCGGGGTTGGACTTGAAGGTGCGCGAGAAAAGCGGGCGACCCATTGTTTTTTTTTTTTCAGTTGAATGATGTTGCTAATAACACAGGGAGGGTGAAGAGAAGAGATGAGCTGTCGGGCGGTACTTGAATCAAAGAAAAGGGTCGGTGGTAGAGGATGAGTTTAGGGCAGGTGCGGAGGTTGAGCGGGGGAGTGTAATTTACGCGATTGATCGCATCTTCAAGGACGTCGGACGGTCGCGAGTGGCGATGTGGAGTATGTTGAATGACAGACACGACCGAGCATTTGGTCTGCGGCCAGGAAAACGCTCGCTTTCGACGACTGTCGCCAACTTAGGTCTATTCAAGAATAGACGCTGGACCGTATCTCCGCACCGCTACCACCCGACTGTGCTTACTCTTTGCTCGGTCCCCGCAGATCTCCATCGCACGGAATTCCATCCTTCCGAGTGCTTCACTTTCCCCATCCGCGATAGCATCTCCATCGATACCACGAGGTACGGTGGTAATATCCCCCCGACCTCCCGTAACGACCATCACAACACGTATCGATACCCACTGTACAGATCGCCCTTTTCCCGCTTCGCATCCGCCACGCTCCCAAACCGTCCATTCTTCTCCAAGCCCCCTTCGTACCCCTCGATCACCTCCGTTCGTTCCCCCCGCTCACGTCGCCCGTTCTCCGCTCTGAGCAATACCCACGTCGTCACCGTCGATATCAGCCCAAAGCAAATGTACATCAGCACCAGTCCGTGGCCCATCGGATACCATGGCGTCTGGTTCGCACGGTACACGTTCGAACTGACCGCACCCATCAAATTGCCCCTTCAAACGAATCAACATCGTCGCATTCTGCGGTTCCGAACTCGGACGTACGCGGAAATAATCATCCCGAGGGAAACGCTCCGTTTATACGTCCCTTCCAGGTTATTGGCTGCCCATGCGCTGCGATCAAGGTACGTTGGTCAGCCTATGTATAACCTCCGATCTCAGATCTGAAACGGGCACGCACGCCGTGTTGGCTGTGTGGTTGCGTTATTCCTGGTGAATAGTACACCATATAACGAGCAGGACACTCACATATGCATGGGTAAATGCCACTACCGAATGGGCCTTGTCAGGACGAGCGATCGATCAATGGGGGGACTGCTTACCAAGCCGCCAGATACACCGCGACGTAGGAAAGTGCGGCGTTGCGAGAACTCAGCAGCATTATGTACCCCGTGGCAGCTGGACACGCTCGTCTACATACATGCAATACAAGGATTTTCACATACCAATGAGAAGGCAACCGCTGTGTGCACGCATAAGCCGGTCATCGCGATTAACACATGCGTACTCACAGATTGAACAGCCCGCGGTTACCGTAACGGTCGGCCAAGAAACCGACAGCACAAGTGAAGATACCTGCCAGCACGTACACTGGGACGGTCAACAAGTTGGCCGCGGTCGCCTCGTAACCTGGGTCCTGTCAGACCACATACCCTGGAAAGAACGCGTCGACTCACCAAGCTGGGCGCACATCAGGGACTAAATCAACCACGAACACAAGGAATGAAATACGCACCTGCGAAATGATGCTTGGCAAAAACAGCGCAAACGCATACAGCGGCATGTCAGCCCCCGAGTATACGACGACTTGCACGAGCGTCATTCAACGTCGCAACGATGTCCACCCACGAAGATACATACCATACAGGTACGTCTTCCAATCCGTCAAACTCGCCACGATGTTTTTCCATTGCAACCGCTCGCCGGCTGCACTAAATTGGTCGTCTGCCTGCAGCCGCCGAATGACGACCGTGCGTTCGACCTCGGTTAAAAATGTAGCATCGTCGGGAAAGTCGACGACGATCCAATAGGAGACCGCGCTCACGGCGACGGTCACGAGACCCTCGATAATGAATATCCAGGACCAAGCCGATTTGCCGCCAACGCCGTCCATCTTGGAGATGGCAGCCTTTAAAGGAAGGTGTCCGTGGATCAGTGAAAAGTGATGAAAGCGCGAGCACTGACCGCGAGGAGACCACCGAACGCACCAGACACGGTCGCGGCGGAGAAAAATATGGCTAGTCTGAGACCGTACTCGCTGCGCTTGTACCAGCTGTTGCGAACGAATCAACAAGCATCGTTTTCAGGGAGAGGCAAATACGCACCATGACAGATAATATGCCACGCCGGGGAAAAACCCGGCCTCGAACATACCAAGCAACCACCGCATCGCTGTCGTAAAACACGCACATCAAGACGCGAAACGACGATACGACCGATCGCGCACCCATCAAACCGTTGAAATTCGTCACGAGGCCCTGCAACGTCTATCGAGAGTCTCGGATTAATGTCGTTCGCATCGTGAGCATGCGTACCATGATAATGCCCCAGACCAACATCAGAGTCGACAACCAAATGGACGGTCGTAGACGCTTCAAGACGACGTTCGACGGCACCTGTGCGCGTTCCAGCGTCGGCCATCGAGATCCATCGCGCACCACGCACCTCGAAAATACCATACGAGATGAAAAATAACGTCAGACAAAGCAAGTATTGCGTGTCCGTCAACTTGAGGTCTGCTTCCATGTTGTACAACTACGGCCGATGAGCATGTACGTGCGATAGTGTTATGGGATCCGCTCCACGACGCACCTTGGCATTCCCGATGCTCGTCCGGTCGAGAAACGCGAGCAGGTAGAGCAGCGACAACCATGGGATCGTCCGTGCGTCCACCTTGCGCATCAGCTTGCGCTCGTCGATCGCGGACACGTCCACCTCGGGGTTATACACCGACGTCCGTTCCGTATGCGTCAGGACCTCGAAGGGCTCCTTGCCATCAGGCTTCTCAGAAGGTGTGTTGGAATTGAAAGTGCTCATGCCTGGACCTCGACGCGGAAAGAGAGAGAGGACAGAGGAATGGGGCCACGGTACACATCGGACAACTCGGCTCCACTCTATATATGCGCTATGGCTCGATCTCAGGGAGCGATACTTGCTTATCTACTCCAGACGGAACGCCCTGTCTCAATGGACGACCCAATCAGAAACGGGACGATGCTCATCGGACGAACTCGGCGACTCACCTTGACCATGGTACGTTATCGTGGAGGTCACGAGGAATGTCGGATAGTGTGAAAGACGGCGAGCGCTGCCCGATCTATGAGGCAACAGTGGCCCAATCGGGTATCTCGACAAGGCGTGCGGCTGCAATCACCTGGACGCACCTTGTACGGATCATGTTCTGCCGAACACTCACACACACCGTCACCCAATCGTAGCAGTGGCAAGGAACCAAGGTAGCTTGAGTGGTATGGTAGATTCTCGCGCCTAGTTCATTCCTGTACTACCTGTTCGCACACAACGGTATCCACTCTTTCCTGAAATTACTAGCTGATGGCTCAGAAATGATGTAAGCTCAGTATCATTTCAGTCACGCCTGTATAGATCGCTGTTATGCATCACAGTCACACAGTGTATCTTGTACTTGTGCGATGTTGTCGCCGGTCTAGTCCTTTCGTGCCTATCATTCTCAGTGTTTCCACCATTGGCCACAGCTGGTTTCCATGACATGTCTGTTTCAATTCAGCTGACCATTGCCTGAATAACTTGCACAGGAAATATACTAAATGCTTCTGAATGCAGTGATAAGACTACATATTACTGAGACCCTCCTGTCAAGTTGTCACTATTCTTTTCCACCAAACTTCCTGGTGCTTGAGTTCTGACAGTGTATCAAGGGACTTGGAGATCCAACTTGATCTGTGACTTGAAACATCAGGTTCTAACCAACATCATGCATTGGTTGCAATTGCTACTGACCTGAGAAATAGTCTCTTCCACCTTTCTTGTGAACATATCAACAATGTCATGCATTCCTTCTTCAATTGTGGAAGAGCATCTTTTGCAGGTCCAACCTTGAACCATCTGCACTATTAAAACTGCAGTGCTTTCCACACTTTCTTTACATGGCTGTTTTTGCAGTTTTGCAAATGCCTTTTCCATGAAATGTGGCCACCACTTGGGTGGATCATCATCAAGCAGCTTGAATTTAGAATTGGTTGTTGTACCACATGTACATTTTCCAGTGCCATAGAGAAAGGGAAATTTTCCTGTGGGTGGTTGATTGGCAGATGTGGTACAAGAGTTCCATGTAGTATTCTTGCTGATTCCATAGTAGGTTTTGATCCATGATAAATCATCCTGTAATGCATACACAGCCTTGCAACATTCTTTGTAATATTGGAGTAATGCAAGAGCATCAGATTGCATGATGTAGCCATCATGCACTTTTGATGACAAGACAGAACCAAGCTTATGTAGTGTCAAGATATATCTTGCAGCATCTTGAAGTACTGTTTCTGCTTGAATTTTTCTATAGCATGCCATTGGAAAGTGGCGTAGAGATTGAACCTTTGAGATTTGTGGATCCATTGAAGTATGAATAATCTTCCTTTTAACCATATCAAAACAATATTTGTCAGCAGCCAAATAGATGTCTAGCCCAAGCATTTCAGGACTTGGATGGTCTGCTATTGTGCATGGATAGCAGAGGCAAAGAAGGATTCTGAGTATCTTGCTATCTTCTGTTACAGGAATAACAGCAAGACCATTCTTGAATTCCTGTTCCTCAGTTGTCTGAGAAGGTTGAGGTAGTTCAAAGCAGGCTTCAAAAAATGGGGATGCAAGTGAGAGAAAGACTTTGAAGACATGGAAGTCAACATAGTCTGATGAACGCAAAATAATATCTGCTTTGGCATGATTAAATGGTTGAGAGGCATCAATAGCATTTCTGGCCATTATTGCAAAACCAGCTTGAGTTGAGTGTGATGGATGTGTATTGACTTAGAAAAAGGACTCAGATGGTGGTGTACCTATTTGTTGTCAATAAGTTTGATAAATTTAGGGGCTTATATTATTTAATGGACCAGGCCCCTAAATTCAATAGGGGTTGTACTGGGAATGAAGTGATCAGTATTCAGATAGAACTTCCATCATTTTCTCCAAATTCTGTACACTCTACACTGGCAATTATGTCCAAAAAAATCAGTTATGCTGCTGCACCTTTTAATCTCAAAAAGGCAGATATTATCTTGTGTTCATCAGATAATATTTATTTCTGTATAGTCAAGCTCTTTCTCTCACTTGCATCACCATTTTTTGAAACCCTTTTCAATCTTCCTCAAGAGCAGAGGATCTATTTGGGCCTTGTTGTCATCTCTGTGACAGAAAACAGCAAGACACTTGATGCTCTTCTCCGATTCTGCTATCCATGGACACTGGCAGATGATCCAAGCTCTCTAGTATTACAAGAAGCTCTTGATGTCCTTCAAGCAGCTCAAAAATATTCCTTGGATATGATTGAGAAGAAGATCATTCATTCATTTTCCCATCATCCAAAAATTCTCAAGATCAAACCTCTATGCTATTTTGCAATGGCACACCAAAAACAGATCCAAAAGGAGACAATAGTCCAAACTACTGCAAGAAATGCATTGTCAATATATAGAGGGAAATCTACTATAAAGTCCTTGCCTTTGTCTGAGGATTTTGAAGCCATCCCAACTTCTGATATCTTGGCATTCCTCATATATCATCATCAATGTAGCAAAGCTGTCTTTGCATTGCAGAAAAACTTATCATGGATCACAACACATTATGGGATCAGCAAAGACAATATACTCCAATGGCATTCTTGCACTGCATATGACAACCAATCACCAGCAGGAAGCTTCCCTTTTCTTTGTGGTTCTACAAAGTGCACATGCTATACAAAACATAATTCCAAGTACAAGCTGTTTGAAGATGATCCACCTGAGTGGTGGGTATTTTTCATGCAGAAGGTATTTGCAGAGCTGCAACAAATGCCATGTGAGGAAACTGTAGCAAGTGTTGCAGCTGAAACATTACAAATGGTCCAAGGTTATAGTTGCAAAAGATGCTCTTCCACAATTGCAGAAGGAATGAATGTCATTATTGATATGTTTACAAGAAAAGTTGAAGAGGTAATTTCTCAGGTATGCTGGAATTGCAAACTCATATAACTTGGATCTAATGTCTTGAACAATAGATTAAGGTGAATATTCCTCCTCGCCTTGATCTGAGGCCAAAACCTACATAGGAGCTTTGAATGCCACTTTACATGTACATAGTTGATTTTTCTTGCAAGTATTGTTATATGTGTATGATACAATGGCTAAGTGGTTTGCAGGCTCATAAGTTTGCCTGCAGGTTTGTGGATTTGTGAGTTGAATTCCATCAACAGGTACAGTAGCTTTTTTTCAAGCTTTTTTTTGGTTGTAACAAACACTCTGTTGCTTGAGTATCTGCCACACTGCCACTATAGTAACCACAACTTGGGGTCTATTTACACTAACTGGGTGTTAAAAGGTTATAAAAGGCTCATAACCTCAGTAATATGGTAATTAACTAAGGTGTAAAGAGAAACTATGGTGCGAAGATTTAAGGCTTACATAAGCAAATGAGTAAGCAAACCATAAAAGTCCAACACTGGGTGTTGTACAGTTGATACTACAAAATAGTTCCCTTATCACTGATTCTAATAGGCCTTCATCCCAATCAGCATCATGCATACTGAATGTCAGTGTCAGTTACTGATTATCATTGCACATGTCAAATAAGTAACAGTGATTGACATTTAATACTTATGACTTTACTTTCTTCAGTATCCATCAGTTCACACTTTCTTCCAAAAGCCAAGGTGCAGGACTGGCCTGCCACCTGAAGCATTCAAAAAGTCACATGGATGGAAGTGATGAAAGATT